>OX344727.1:61953915-62220850 GCA_947034835.1 Ballota nigra | reverse complement strand
GGAGTCTAATGAATTGGTAGCCACTAGATTAGTGACGGGTTGGCGTGTATGTGTTGATTATAGAGAGTTGAACAAGGCAACGTGTAAGGATCACTTTCCTTTACCGTTCCTTGATCAAATGATAGATCGATTAGGTGGTTTTGAGTATTACTGTTTCTTAGATGGGTACTCGGGGTATAATCAGATCATGATAGCCCCCGAGGATCAAGAGAAAACCACCTTCACCTGCTATTATGGTACGTTTGCTTTTAGGAGGATGCCGTTTGGGTTGTGTAATGCACCCGCCACCTTTCAAAGGTGTATGATGGCAATTTTTCATGGCTTGATTGAAAGGATTATGGAGGTTTTCATGGACGACTTCTCCGTTTACGGGGAGTCGTTTGATAAATGTCTAATCAATCTTGAAGTTGTGTTGAGCAGGTGCGAAGAGACGGACTTAGTGCTTAATTGGGAGAAGTGTCACTTCATGGTAAGAGAGGGTATTGTTCTTGGACATCATGTGTCCTCGAAAGGTATCCAAGTGGACAAGGCGAAAGTGATTGCTATCGAGAAGCTTCCACCACCTTCGACCGAGAAGGGGATTCGGTCATTCTTAGGACATGCGGGTTTTTATAGACGTTTCATAAAAGACTTTTCACAAATAGCTAAACTCCTTTCGCGGCTTCTTGAAAAAGAAGTCGCCTTTGAGTTTACTAATGAGTGTTTAGTGGCTTTTAACAGGTTGAAAGAAGCGTTGGTGAATGCCCCGATACTTGTCACACCGGATTGGTCTAGCCCGTTCGTGCTCATGTGTGATGCTAGCGATTATGCGATGGGGGTTGCTTTGGGGCAAATTCGTGAGAAGCATTTTCACGCTATTTATTATGCCTCGAAGATGCTGAATTCTGCTCAAGTGAATTACACTACGACCGAAAAGGAGCTGTTAGCGGTCGTGTATGCTTTTGATAAATTTCGACCCTACCTAGTAGGGACGAAAACAATTGTATATACGGACCACGCGGCGATTCGGTATCTTATGAGTAAGAAGGATGCAAAGCCCCGTCTCATTCGTTGGATCTTGTTGCTCCAGGAGTTTGATGTAGAGATTCGAGACAAGAAGGGATGCGAAAACGTGATAGCCGATCACCTTTCGAGATTGGAGCTCACCAAGGAGAACACTGTAGAGGATCGAGAGGTGAACGATGAATTCCCTGATGAGAAGCTCTTTGGCTTAGGAGAAATCCCTGTGTATAGAGTTGAGGGGAGGGCACCTTGGTTTGCAGATTATGCTAACTATTTAGCAAGTGGAGAGTTGCCCGTTGAGATAGACTCGGTGCATCGGAAGGCATTTTTGAAGAAGGTTCGGGAGTTCATTTGGGATGACCCCTACCTGTTCAAAAGAGGGATCGATCACGTGTTGAGAAGGTGTGTGCCAGAGGAGGAATGGAGTGATATCATAAGGCATTGTCACGCCTTGCCATGTGGAGGATATTTGGGTGGAGAGAAGACCGGAAGGAAAGTCCTTCAATCCAGTTTTTATTGGCCAACTCTGTTGAGAGATTGCATGGAATGGGTTAAGAGGTGTGAGAAGTGCCAACGGTTCAGCTCCATTACTAAGAGGGACGAGATGCCTATGCACGTGTTCATGGAAGTCGAGATATTCGACGTATGGGGGATTGATTTCATGGGTCCATTTCCTCCTAGCAATGGATTCTTGTACATCCTCGTATGCGTTGATTATGTCTCGAAGTGGATTGAAGCTGTCCCAATGCGAGTGAATGATTTCCGAGTGGTCATCGAGTTCTTGAGAAAGAACATCTTCGCAAGATATGGAGTTCCGAGAGCTTTGGTAAGTGATGGGGGAAGTCATTTCGTGAACAAACGGATGGAAAAGCTGCTGTCAAAATACGAGGTAAGTCATCGAATCTCTACTGCTTATCATCCTCAATCTAACGGTCTTGCAGAGGTTTCAAATCGTCAAATCAAGGAGATCCTTGAGAAGACGGTGAGCGTAAGTAGGAAAGATTGGGCGATGAAGTTGGATGATGCACTTTGGGCATATAGGACAGCTTTCAAAACTCCTCTTGGTATGTCTCCATATCAATTGGTTTTTGGAAAGGCATGTCACTTGCCCGTGGAGTTGGAGCACAAGGCATATTGGGCGATCAAGAAGCTGAATTTTGATAGTGCCTTGGTTGGTGAGAGGAGATTACTCCAACTGCATGAGTTGGAGGAGTTTCGAGATATTGCCTACGAGAATGCCCGAATTTTCAAAGAGAAGACAAAGAAGTGGCATGATGCACGATTGAAGAAGAAGGAATTCAAGGTGGGTGATCAAGTCCTCGTATTCAATTCGAGGATGAAGCTGTTTGGTGGAAAGCTTAAGTCCAAGTGGAACGGGCCGTATATTGTGAAGGGAGTGCACAAGAGTGGATTCCTTGAAGTCGAGAAAGAAAATGGACAGAACTTCATGGTGAACGGGCATCGAGTGAAGAAATTCTTTAACTTCTCTTATGAGAATAAGGGAGGTATTTTAGAGTCTCAAGCCCCGTGAGCTCCTTTGAGCTCGGTCCGGCAATAGGACCTTAAAACTAGCGCTTAATGGGAGGCAACCCATTTTTACTTGCTTTTATGTGTTTTGGTTATTTTTCGTAGTTTTTGGGAATCGTAAGTGTTAACCTCGTTTGTTGAGAATTTTCGTGTAGGCTTGCTTCGTGGAGTGTAGTTCTGAGAGAGAGAGCTTAAAGAGGAAAGTCATGAAGTTGAGCACGTTTCGAGTAGGAAAGCATTCGAATCTTGGAGTTAGAGGTAACCGAACCCCAAACGTCGACCTCTTTGCGAAGTCGAAGTTTGGGGGGTGATGTTTCTTTTCGTTCATTATTTTGCATTGGTAGAGAGTCGAGTTCATACGAATTTTGTGTACTTACTCGTACGTACTCATTCGTTTCAAACTTTGTTATTGCGTAGCAAGAACAAAGTTTGGGGGGTGTGTATTCGTACTTCGGGTTCGTACACGAAAATTCTATGAAAAATTGGTCAAATTTTTCAAAAATATCGATGCTTGAGGGTCGTTGAGTCGAATTGAGTGAGAGTGCTGAGTTCGACTGGAATTGGATTGGTGATTTGCACGTATGGAAGAGACCCCAACTCCTCGGTCGAATGAGCGACCTGGCTTAAATCGAGGAGTTCTCAGGTTAGTTCGTGTTTTGGTTGAGTGTTATAATTGTTCGAGCTTGGTTCGGATGGAAATTTCGAGTGTTGAACGTTAAAAAACGAAGTTGAAAATTTGGGTCGCTCGAGCAGCTCGAGCGCCACCGCTCGAGCGCATTGCTCGAGCGACCAAAACTTACAGAACTTTTCTTGCGCTCGAGCAGCTCGAGCGCCATCGCTCGAGCGAATTGGTCGAGCGCCCAAAACTTACAGAACGTTTTCACCGCTCGAGCAGCTCGAGCGCGACCGCTCGAGCGAATCGCTCGAGCGGGTCATGGGTTTGACCCATCTTTTGGCCCCATCTATAAATACCCCTTTCATACATTTTCACACACTTACACACACTGAGAGGTGCGAAAAGGGGCGAATTCCGGCGGCTTTTCACGATTACTCACGATTTCTCACCGACTTGCTCAATTTCTTCACATAATCTTCCATATATCTTCATCCAAGGTATGTAATCTCTGTCCCTTGCCAATTAATTCATAGTTTAGGATTGAATTAGGGCTAATTTGAGGCATATGAACTAGGATTCATGTTAGAGTGGATAATTTAGGGATTTTTATGCAAAATTCGTTGTTTACTAATTCCTTAAGTAGGAATGTTGATGATTTGCCATGGGTTTGCTTATTTCACTCTCAATTTGGAATTGTATGAGTAGGATAGGTGAAATTTTGAGTGTGAGAAAGTAGGAATTTGTGAAAGAAATGGGTTTTGCATGTTGAGATGAAATTTTGGTGAATTGAGAAGGTATTGAGCATAAATAAGTATGAATTGAGTCTTGAGCATGTAAATTACATAGTTTGTGTAATGTTACTTCATGATAGACTTAGTTAGTGGTATTTTTGGGTTGAAATGGAGGAATTAAGTGTTGAATACTTGAGAACTTTGAACGAAAAACATGGTTTAATTGTTGTGAATTGCTTTGAACTTGATTTAATGCTTTGAAATGAGTGTTGCTTTGAACTTGAGAAGAGCATGAATTGTGAGTTGAATCGAATTGAGATGCATTACTTGGAAATGCTTGAGTATGAATGAGTGTTAAACTGCTGTGAACTTTAAGAATGCTGCTTGAATCCTTGCTATGTCATGGTTAGGTACAATGGCTCCTAAACACAAACTCTTGAGCAACGAAGAATTGAAAGCGCTCACGGACGAGCTCAGGCAGAAGGGTTTATTGCCCTCGAGATGGGGAGGGTTGGACTATCAAGATGATTGGAAGTACATCGCTTACAGATGGAGCCTCATAACCGGGAAGGTAGAAAAGACCCGGAGACCCGTGGTGAGCTTTATGAAGGACTTGGGGATTGAGGAGGAAATACGAAGAATATTCACCAGGAACAACATGACCGAGTTCTTCGATATGTTGCTACACATGGAGACTAACGCCGATTTGGTGGAACAATTTCTCGCCACAGTGGAGAAGACGGGCACCGACTCATTCAAATTCAAATACCAGAATGAGTGGCAATATCACGAGGTGGGAGTTGTCAACCTCGCATTCGGGCTCCCAGCCCTATCTCGACCCAACTGTGAGTTAAAGGCGTACAATGCTAATGCGTTTTGGAAGGAAATAACGGGCGGCATGGTAGGGGACTACAAAGGGCAGCACGCGAGAGCATCGGCTATCCGAAACCCGGTGATTAGATATTTGGAGCGGATATTGGGGAACACGATCTATGCCCGGTCTGAGACGGGGACGGTGACGAGCAAGCAACTCTATGGGATCTGGTGCCTTTTGAACAAAAAGGACCATAACTTTGGAAGGGATTTCCTAGAGCACCATTTCGAGGCTCCATTTAAGCTTGGAACGAGAACCTCGAAGATCCGAGGAGGAGGGTTGATTTCAGTTTTGATGAAGCACCTCGGATTCGAGCCGTGTGCGGGTCCTAGCAAGGGCATGGACTTGGGATTTGAGCAAATGAATAACACTTGGATGTTTGAACACTGGATGGGTAAGTATTGCATCAGATATAATGATGATGGCTTGTTCCCGCTGCCGAACAAGAAGCTCGTGACGTTGGTTGGGATGAAGAAGGATAACGTTGGGATGAACGGAGAGCAGCACCTCGCTATAGGTGCTAAGTACACATCTGAGATCGATGTCAAAGGACTCCGGGACGTTAGGCCTGTTAAGAGGAGCAGAGGAGAAGGCACGAGTGGTGCCGGATCGAGTGGAGTAGCGGATCTGCAAGAGGAGGAAGAACAAGAGTACGAAGAAGGAGGAAACACTGCTGATGAGGCAGGAGCCTCAAGAGATGGAGTTTGGGACACCTGATGCACCGACTCCAGAGCCGTGGTACCCGAGCCAGATGGAGTGGTATGGAATGCAAACCGATATTCAGGGCTTGAGGGCAGATGTTACGGAGCTTCGCACCAATCAAAATCAGTGGTACACGGAAGCCTCTAGTATGAGAGGAGAGTTTCAAGGTGTTCGATCGGAGGTTTCAGATTTGAAACGCTGGATGGAGGAACTCTTTGTCTCCCACTTAGGATCTGATCACCCTAGCTACCGGCCACCACCACCTCCAGATGCTTGAGAGTCCTGGGATGCCCCCAATTTTCCTTTCCTTTTTCTTGTCTTTTCTTTTTCCTTTCTTTTCTTATTTACTTCTGTTTTTTAGTGTGAATTGTAGTGTTTGCGTGGAGTGCATGTTCTATGGGATTGTATTGGAAGTCTTTTAACTTATAAGGGATTCGTTTCGATTTGCTCTGATTGTTGATTGATGATTTCATGCTTACCAACTCTTCTAGACTGCTTATTATTGATTTTTGAGTATGACTCAGTGAGGAGAGTTGAGTCGTGAGAGTGAGTTGAAAATTCCTTTGTGTAAGTATGTGAGTTTGAGCTGATTAGGGAGAGAACCTGTATGCTTATGAGTTTTCTTTTGAGTGCTTGTGTGATGAGAGTGAGAATTCACTAGGACTAGCATGGATGTGAAAGCCGTGAGAGTTGAGCCTTACGAGATTTAAATGCATGAGTTAATCTCTTCGTTTGTGAGTGAATCATCACTTTAGAGGATGCTAGAACTTGTGTGTGCTCTTGCTCCTTGATTGTGTCTAGTTAGATATGCCGAATGTGATCTTAGGCCATCTTTGATTTAATTGAGTCACTTAGCCAAAAATTTTCCCTACCAATGACATTGAATCCCATGCTAGCCCCTTTGAGCCTAAAGCCTATTTTATTTGCTAGCACATATGAACACTATTCCCATTCCTAAGTCTTTTTGTCCAAATTTGAGTGGAGAATAGGAAAAGTGTGAATGTGAAGGGAGTGAATTGAGTTGAAAAAGGAAAAAGGTTGTTTGTTGAGTGAATATGAGAAGAAGGTGTGATGAAGTTTTGAGATGTGGGAAAAAAAGAAAGAAAATTGAGAATGAGCAAAAAAAAAAAATGAGCTCATGTGTTTATGCGAAAAAGAAAAAAAAAGTGAAGTGATTGAAAACAAAAGTGAAAAGAGAAAGAAAAAAAAAATTGAAGTGTTGAGAGAAGTGGAATTGAAAGAGTGTTGATTGAATATGTTTGAAGTAGTCTGTTCCTAATCTCGAAGTACCGAAGTCTGATTTTCTATTCTCCATTCACTTGAGTCACTTTACCATATTGTTATCCACCTGTCCAAAGAGCCTACATTACAACCTTGAGAAAAGTCCTTTTTGATTCGGCATTGATTTCTAGAGTATGGTCGGAGTTGAGAGTGCTTACAAGCCTATGGTTGCCAATATGAGTGATTGATTGTTTGAATGAGTCCCTTAATCATTGATATACACTCGTGAGGGATTGAAACACATCGTTGAGTGCACATCCATGCTTGATCATGGTGTTTCTTATTATTGTTGCATGAGTACGATAAAAGAAAGTGAGTGAGTATACGGGTGATTGACTTTTGAAGCTTGAGTTCATTAGCTTGCATTATTGATTTTTTTTACTCATTCCTAACAATTTCACTTGACTTATTATTTCATTGCTTGAGGACAAGCAATATGGTAAGTTTGGGGGGGGGGGGGGGTTGATTAGGCGTGAAATTGTCATGATTCGTAGCTAGAAACGCCCTAGTTTTGGCCGAGTTTATAGAGTATTTAGAGTCAATTGAGCATTATTTCTACACATTGATGAATTTGTCTCTTTGATGCTCATAGGTGAATAGAGGACGAAAAACGGAGTTCGTAGGACTTTGAATAGACTCAAACGGATGCCCGGATGAGAAGATAATGAAGAAATACGATTGGTATTAGTGCGGACGAGGAAAAGTATCAGTTGGGAGGAGTTGGAAGTCACTCGAGTGACTAGGTCGAGCGCCACCGCTCGAGCGCATTGCTCGAGCGCCTAAACGTACAGAACTTTTCTTGCGCTCGAGCAGCTCGAGTGCCACCGCTCGAGCGAATTGCTCGAGCGCCCAAAACATACAGTGTGATTTCAGCGCTCGACCGGCTCGAGCGGAACCGCTCGAGCGATTGTGTCATTCGAGCTACAATGCTCGAGCGGGACCGCTCGAGCGTTTTGCTCGAGCACCCTTGGATTTTTGCCTCCGGATGCGTATTTTCGGCCCATTAACTCCCGTTTCGACCCGTGCCTATATATACCTCTTCCATACACGTTTTGAAGGATCCCCGACTTTTAGACATCACTTTATAGAGAATTTTGAGAGAGAGAAGGAAGAGAAGAGACGAGCAAAGTATAGTTTTACGGTTTTGAGGTTTTGTTTACGAATTCACGTTACGATTTCCCGTTTTAGTTTCGTTTCTTAATAACTTTTGTTCTTTAATACGTTGAGACCTCGTTTTATCAATTAATTTCAGTATTCTTTTATATCTTAAAACCCCAGTTTATGTTCGATCGTTCTTCGTTTTAATTACCATGTTCATGTTCGTAACTTGTCTAATTGTTATTGTTTACGTTAAATCTATGTCTAGCTAAAACCCTTGCATGCTTAGGGTAGGATGAACTCGTAGAAGTAGGTTGTGGGTACGTAATTAGAGTAACTTGTGACGTTAGGTTTAATTCTCTTGGTTAATGAATTCTTAAAATTAATCTAGACTTCGCTCTTGAATTTTGTTCGAAAGATGTTAGAGAGAGGACGACCGTATCACTCTTTAACAATGAGTAGACTTAACGAGAGAGTTTAGGAAGGGTTAATTCATCTACCTGTTTAGCGAAGGAGGACGACCGCATCACCTTAGTTAAATTAGGGTCTCATTAATTAAGCACAATCTAGTAATTCGTTAGTAGATTAGTGAAGTCGAGTGTTAGGGTAAAGTATTAGGGTTTAGAATCTTGAGCTTTCACCTTGCATTCTTAGACTTAGGTTAATTCTTGTGTGTCACAGTTATTTTGATTATGTACCTGCTCCGTTAGTATACGTAGGGATTCCTATCTTAAGCATCACCATCTCCTGTTTGAAAAACACACCTTTTGTTATTTCGTTTAATTTGTCTTTTGCATTCGTAGGATAATTTAGTTTAGTTTAATTAATCTTTCAAAAAAATCCAAAAACAATACACTCATATTAACTACGACGCTAGATCTTCAGGGATCTATTCGCATATACACTATCCCTTGGGTTCGATACTACTTGGTCATTATACTTACTCTTACTACAGTGAACCCGTCCGCTTGCGGGTGAGGGACTAGTAGAAGTTAGTAAAATCGCTTAAAGTCAAGTATCTCTCACACGCCTGACGTAAGTCCTCACCTGGCTTCTGGCGGAAAGAAGAAATCTCTATCCTTGCTTTAATGGTTCTAGATGGAGGCTAGAATCGCTCGAGGAACAGACGCTCGAGTTCGGCCCATGTGGTTACACCTCCCCGTGGGAATGTGTTATCGTACCACTCCTTGGCTATTCCCGTCAAAGAGAATGGGAACAGCCTGAGCCTCTTGGCATCTTCAGACATGCCGTTATAATTGAACGTGGATGCGATCATCAGAAAACTCCTCAGATGAGTGTGAGGATTCTCCTTCCCAACCTCTCCTTGAATTGATTCTCGGTAAGCAGCTTTAGAATTCCAGGGGAAATTGAGAAGTTGTTTGCCTCTACAGGGGGCAATGCCACTCCATCATAGTACCGTTGCGGTTGTGCCGCGAACCTTCCTCAAATAACCATGTTCTGATCTGCGTTATGAGGAACGTGCTGAGGATTAGCAGGTGGTACAGGTACTTGTTGGGGTGGTGGTGGTTGATAGACTGGTGGTTGGTTGTAAACATGAGGTGAAGGGTACGGGTATGGTGGATATGAATATGGTGGGTAAGGGTAAGGTAAGTTGTTTTGTGGGAAGTTGTTCTGTGGGTAAGCAGGGTTGTTCTGAGTGTGGTGGACAAGGTTATGAGCAGGATTGTTTATGTTCTGTGTACCCGGGTTTTGGCTCTGGCTGTCCCCTAACGGGACTTGATTCTGACTTCCATTCCCTCCAGTGCCCTCAACCCGGTCTACTACATGATTAAACTCATTTGCAACATCATCCAACTCATTACTGATGTCCATGTTCACGTTCTCGTTCTCTCCTCCGGCAGCGTACATCCTTCTTAAGAAGGCTCGATTTCTTCTTGCTATTGTCTCAGGATCTAGTTGTAGTCTCTCTTCGCTCGTATCACCTTGCGAGCGTGTTTTCATAAACCTGAAACACGAACAAAAGAATAAAAATGCAATTGCCGAACACGTACGAATTAAACAGAAAAGTAAAGCACTCACTACTAACTACTAAGCTATCTACAAGTCATATTAAAAAAACATACAACGCCATCCCCGGCAACGGCACCATTGACTTGAAGCCGAAAATACTAAATTTCTACTAGTAGTTTCCCCGCAAGCGTACGAGTTCACTGTAGTATAAGCAAGTATAGCGACCAAGTATATCGTACCCAAGGGAAGGAGTGTATGCGAACAGATCCCTGAAGATCTACGCGTCGTAGTTAATATGAATGTATGTTTTTGGATTTTTCAAAGAATTAATTCTAAACTAAAGTAAACTAATTAAACTAAAGAATGAATTAAACGAATTAACTAAGGTGTGTTTTCAAATAAGTGATGGTGATGCTCAGGATAGGAATTCCTACGTATACTAACGGAGCAGATACATAATCAAGATAACTGTGACGCACAAGAAATAACCTAAGTTAAAGATTGTAGGATGAAAGCTCAAGAATTAAAACCCTAATACTTTATCCTAGCAATCGACTTCACTAATCCACTAACGAGTTAATAGATTGTGCTTAATTAACGAGGCCCTAATTTGAACTAAGGTGATGTGGTCGTCCTCCTTAGATAAACCGGTAAATTAATTAACCCTTTCTAAACCCTCTCATTAAGTCTACTAATTGTTAAAGAGTGATAAGGTCGTCCTCTATCGAACACTTTTCGAACTACATTCGAAGGTAAAGTTAAGATTGATTTTAAGAATTCATTAATTAAGAGAATTAAAACTAAGCGCCACGAATTACCCTAATTACATACCCACAACCTACTTCTACGAGTTCATCCTACCCCAAACATGCAAGGGTTTTAGCTAGACATGGTTTTTACGGAAACAAGAACAATTGAAGAAGTAACGAACATGAACATAACGATTTTAACGAATAAATTATCAAACATAAACTAGGGTTCGAGAAATAAATTCTAAGAACTAAATTTAAATTAAGAAAACAAAGTCTCAAAGTAATAAAGAACGAAGGTATAAAGAAATGAAACTAAAAAGCAAAATCGTACTATGAATTCGTAAAGAAAACCTCGAAAACGTAAAACTAAAGCTTGCTCGTCTCTTCTTCTCCAAAAACTAACACTAAAAGTACTTTCGTATCAAGTGGTATGTTGTGGTGTCAAGTTCTCTGTAAAAATGTGCTCGGGACGAGTATATATAAGCATCGGGCCAAATCGTGAACTCATGGGCCGAAAAACGAATCCGGAAGCACGAATCTTGAAAATGCTCGAGCAAGCACGCTCGAGCGGTGGCGCTCGAGCTGTGTAGCTCGAATGGTGCAAGGGCTCGAGTGCTCGAATTCTTCTGCATGTTTTGGGGCGCTTGAGCAACACGCTCGAGCGGTGGCGCTCGAGCTGCTCGAATGCGAGAAATCTTCTGTAAGTTTTAGGCGCTCGAGCAACATGCTCGAGCGCTAGTGCTCGAGTTAGTCCACTCGAATAACTCCAAAAGTGCTCCAACTAATACTTTTCTTCTTCCGCACTAATACCAATCGTATTTCTTCGATATCTTCTCATCCAGACATCCGTTTGAGTCGATTCAAAGTCCTACGAACTCCGTTTTCACCCTCGATTCACCTATGAGCATCAAAGAAATAAATTCATCAATGTGTAGAAATAATACTCAATTGACTCTAAATACTCGACAAAATCGACCAAAACTGGGGCATTTCTAACGACGAATCATGACAATTTCACGCCTAATCAACAATTCCAGGCAATCCCTCAAACCAAACGGCCCCTTACAGATCTAATGAAGCAATGAACTGATTCAATTCAATCCGACCACATTAGTGACATCACTTTGCCCGTTGAATTGCGTTGGGAGTCTGATTTGCCACATCTACTAATATAGTGTTGTATATATACACACATATACTACTATGTGTGATACAATCTCACGTACGATGAAATTAATTGATTAATTACAAAGAAAGATACAATATTATTTGAAGGTAGAGGGGTTAAGACAGTGATTGGCAATGTAATGAAAGTGGAGTGTTTGGTTGAGGGTTTGATTCCTTGAACAATTAGCTAGTATCTAAAAATCATGGAATGAAATTTATAGATTAATTTATCAACATTTTGGGAGGAAAATGTATCTCCCTTATAAATAATGACAGTTTAACGTATGTTGTTTGGTTGACAGGTTTGGTTGAAGAAGGGGTGTGGGTCATATTCTAAAACTAAGGAATGCACAACTTCTCCTTGTTTTGAAAGATATGACTTTCATTCTTTTAATAAATTTTATTTATTTATTTATTTATTTATTTTTCTTTTTACAATTTTTAATATAATTAATCATTTCACATCATAATTTTATTCTCTGCTATTATCATTATTAATAAAATTCGCATTCTTTATAACAAATTAACCAAGCAGTTCCTTATTCTCTTTTAGCTTACCAATCAAACAATTCAATAAAATGCCTATTACCATTCATCATTCATAGCATTCTCGTTCTCATTACAATTAATCCTTTCTAACAAACCAATCATGCACCACTTATTCTTCCTTGCATACCTATTTTCCACCCACAAAATCCCATTTGCCCCTAAAATTTCAGGTCATGTTTCCACGCATTCTCCAAAGCTAATCATTAGATAGTTAGTAAGAAAAATATTTGTTTTATTTTTCTGATATTAAATTAAGATGTTTTACAGCGTTAAATATATTCCCAATACAAGTCAATTATCTTTTGTTTTCGCTTTAGTCAATGTCTTTCCTAAATTGTATATACACTTGACTTTATCTTATTTGATTAACATTGCATTGATGTAGGTTACAAATGGGGGAAAAAATGCAATAAATATTATTGTTACAGTTTAATATTTCTTGTTCGGTTAACCTTAGCACATGCAATGGTGTATCATGAAAACAATTTTTGTCGACCTTTATTACGTCTAATATTTGTTTTAACTTGTTAAGTTAGTGGTATCTTGTTAATCAACATATAAATAGTCCAAAATCTAGTACCCATCCTTTATTTTTCCAGTTATAAACAATCTTCTAGAAAAAACTATTAAAATATAAGTAAAAATTATTATTGCATGCAGTTATCTAAGTTCGATATAATTTTCTTTTCTATTTTAATTTTTTTCTCTCTTTCTTGGATGTAGAATACCTTTATGACAAAGTCTTGAGTCAGGTAAATGAAAACTTATATAGGGAATGTTTTGAAACTTTATTGAAAAATTAAAATATATTTTAAGTGATTTTTGTAGAAAAATTAAAAGTAGGGAGTATTTTGAAATGAAGTGATTTTAAAAGTGAGTAGTGTTTGAAAATAAATTCCCTTAAGATAAGCATTATTCCTGGACCCACCAAAAATTGATTTTCTTAATTAAAAAACAAACACTTTAAATTTATTGTATTAATTTTTTTTTATAATAAACTAATTATACTCATTAAATAGAATTTGCAAACAATTACGTAACAAATACCATAAGGCTCCGGCTAAACAAACCCCCGATTTTCCTATACATACCCCAATTTATTTTTGCCTAAAATAGTTTTAAGTTAAAAGTCAAGATTACCCATTTATAAATATTATTTTAATTATGAAATAAATTTTCTTTAGTTTTTCACTCACTTTTCTTATTCTCAACATCGCAAAATTAACATTTTGAAATTCCGAAAAATCAAGTTTCTGGATTATTTTTCATTAAATCCCTACAACCCAAATTTTGAAATTCCGAAAAATCAAGTTTCTTGATTATTTTTCATTAAATTCCTAAAACCCAAAATTTTGGATTATTTTAATTCAAATTAACACAAGATAATCTAAGTTTATAGTGTCTAATGGAGCCAAACGACACAAAGTATCACATTAATGTAAGTATACTTTTTCTTACGCTGAATGACAAGTTAATAAATATCCGTAGTGTATCAATATTATTTTGTATGAGATTCTGTTCGCGTTTTTTTATAGCACCGGTGAGTATATTAATAGAAGTTAAATTATAGTTCGATTAGTAAAGATAAAAAATTTAGCGTACTTGAAATAAAATTTAAACACACTTTGTTAGCCTACATTATTTTATTTTTTTTTGCAGATTTTTTTTTCTTGCAAATTATTTTTTTCTCATTTTTTTTAGAATAAGAAGATCACCTTTTCTTTATTGTGTATGAATGATTTCGAAGGTCAAATTCGTTGTTCTTCCTTTATAATCTTGGAACTCTTCACTTTTGTTTTGATCGTTGGAAAATATTTTTTTCCCTCACGTCCATTCTCCTCTCTTTCTAATTAAATGAAAAACAAATTAATTAAAATTTTATGTTTCTTAAATTTAAACAAAACCTAAAAAAAAAAATTTACAAAACATAGGGAGTATCTAACCATAATTAATTTACAAATGATATACATTCTACGAGTGCCACAGAATTAATTAATTGCAATTAATATAAAGCAAATTAAACGAAACTTAATGACACGTGCTCCAGTTCTGCAGGCCCCACCAATTATCTAGGATTTCATTCTTGCAGACTAGTCACCTCGGGATAATTAACACGCTAGCTACAAATATTAATTACAAGTCCAATATAGATATAGAGCTTCTAGTCTAGCTAGTGAAGAACGAATATTCTACGTACGTAAATTTCAAATAAGGAATAAGTAAAAACAAACTACAATGTTTAAGCAAACGCTTAATCATAATTAATTTACCATGCAAATTTAAGTATATTTTATGAATGATACAATAACTCGAGTTTATGTAAACTTTTTTATTCAAATTTCATTGTTATACATATAACCTATCATTGTTTAAAAAATTACTTGAGTTTTTAGATAGTGATAGTGTGTATAACAGTGACATTATATATATATATATATATATATATATATATATATATATATATATATATATATATATATATATATATATAACGATGATAGCACAAATACATAACAGTGAAATTTAAAAAATTCGAATTTACGTGAATCTAGATTAACACAAGTATTTGTCTATACTATTATACTGTTAATACAAAGGTACACATTGGACTGATACTATTGTAAAACAAATACACAAAGATTGAATCCTAGACCATTTTTTTTTTAACATTTAAACCCCTTCATTTTTCAAATCGAACACATATGCCTTCCAATTGATAAAATGAGAGATTGGGGTCTTTCGTCCAATTATGAGACAAATGACGTTTATGTTCAATATTTTTATTTACCAATCACGATGGATGGGTACTAAATAAATGTCGTTTGTTTCATAATAATAGGATGAAAGGACCTTAATCTCTAATTTTATAAGTTAGTGAATGTATTTATTCAATTTTAAAATATGAAGGGTTTATTTGTACGGAAAAATAGATCATGACTAATTCTATACATTTTCACATTACATTTTACAAAATGATACACTAATATGTTCACTTTTAGTCCTGACAGTAACGTATTTAAGCACTGACATGACAGCCTCTCACAGGCCATTTTTTTAATCTTTTCTAGAATACGACGTTGTTTTGTTTTCTTTCTCCCTCTTCATTCCTCTTTTTTTGTTTTCTTGTTGTTTCGTCTTTTCCCCCCTCGTTCCTAGTTGGGAGATAAAATTCTGAGTAAAAGAGTAAGTTTTGTGTGAAACTGTCTCATACCATGAGATGGTGAGATAAAATATAAGTTGGGCATGATACATTTACATTTTGACAGGGGTCGATGTGAAATTGTGTTGTCTCATGTTATGAGACGGTCTTATGCAAATTTTTGCCGAGGAAATGACCAAATAAATTATGACATATGTAATGATGCTATAACCACATGAGCTATTTCACTTCGTCATATTCCAATTCAACAAAATAAACAATTATAAAGACAATTTGCAACAACTTCATTTTTTTTTTACGAATTTATCATAAAATCACGAACATCTCACCCACATCGATAGAATCGTAATTAATTTCAAATACAAAGGGTAAAATGCTTTTAAATGCACATATAACTAGTTGTATTTCTTTTCAATTTTGAGGTACAACTGTACTCCAATTTTCATCGGTGGATCTCCATTGCCTCCAAAGATGAAAATATCCAGAAATTTTTCCGATATATTCATTTTACGTGGTCATCAATATCAATATTGGAAAAAGGGATATTCTCATAATATCCGTTTTTTTATAAATATCGATATGTAAGATCAACTTCGATAATATTTGTATGCAAATTGAGCACAATATTGAAAAGGTATCAAGAAATATCAAGATAATATCCATAATTTTGAAAAATATCACAAATATAAAATTTTCAAATTCTATGTATTAAAAATTTATTATTAAAATTTCATATTTTTTTAAAATTACCGATATCGATATTCGATATCATTATATCCATCGATATTTTCACAAATTTAAAATATCGATATATCCATCGATACCAATATTTTCAACCACTCACCACAACACTCCATTCCCTTCATCTCTTCTGATTTATAGATAACAAATTAAAGTTTTCTTTTCTTTTTTATTTTCCTTTCTGATCCCCTTCCTCTTTTCTTTTACACACACTAACTCTTTAGTATAAAGTTGAGTTGTATATGCAATTAAGTTAAAAATAAATAATACTCCATTATACTTTGTAACGTATAGCATTGATAAAAAAATGGTCAAAAAATTCTCATCACGTCACGCCAAATGACCAGCTCATTCACGAAATAAAAGAAAACGCTCCAGTTGTGCGGCCCCACCGATTCATTTTAATCATTATTGCAACAATTGACAAATACAGAACATGTTAGGTGACATGGTAAGTATTATTACAAAATAAATTATAACAGGTAACATCGTAATTATCAATACAGAGCACCTAATATCAATTAATCATTTACAACCAGGCTACTAGAATACCCTGTAATCTCATTTCCGCAACAAGATTCTTTAATCGAAACGAAGGAGTAACATTATTATTTATTCATGCAAAATTTAATGTCCAAAATAATATTTCACCTATAATTTCAAAATCACGACTTATACATTATGATATGAGTACCACTATTCAAACCTCAAAATCCTCAAAATCTACCTCATCTACTAAACATACCCCATTAAAATTTAAAAATCAACATATATTATTAAACATACCCCATCTATTTCCTATAATATCCTTCCTCCATTAATATTGCCACAATTTCATTAAATCCAAATCACTAACTAAAAATTCTCACCATTCCATATTCTCATTAAAATCTTTTTTTTTATTTTTTTCTTCTTTCATATTCTTTAAATTTAATCAAAAATTTTTAAAAAAAATATATTAAAAATTAAATATATTTTGAATTTTTTTTATAAATAATTAACTAAATCTTCCAAATAAGTATTTATCAGAATAAATATCTTCAAAAAAATAAAAAAATAAAATAAATATAAAAACAATTTTAATAATCAATTAAATTATATAATATAATATATTTGAATAAAAATTAAAAGTAAATTTGACAATTATTTTAAATAATTCAGAAAATAAAATAATTAAAAAAAAGTCTAGTTAAATTTTTTTTCAAATCATTTAAATCTAAATAAAATTTGACAAAAATTAAATAACAAAAAAATTAAATAAAAAATCAATTAAAATGAAAATTTGAAAAATAAAATAACTACATAAATATAAGAAAAATATCTAAATCTAAACAAACTAAATTTAAAAAAGAATAAAAAATATTCAAAAAGGAAAAAGGCTAAACATAAATAAAATCAGAAAAATATTTTATAAATCTTAATTAAATTGTCGTAAATAATTAAACTAAATAATCAATTAAAATTTTATTTTATTTAGCTTCGATTGAAATTTTACGATTTTTTAATATAATTTCCTTAATTTAGTTATTTTTTAAAAAAATTGGATTTGTTTTAGTTAAATTATTTTGAAGATTTAGTTGATTTATTTTCTTTTGTTTTCCAAATTTTTATGGATTTTTTAATTTCATTTAATTTGATTATTTAAATATTTAATACATTTTTAAACATATTTGTTTAGGGTTTAAAAAAATGTAAGAAAAAAAATTGATCAATTAAAATTTAAAATACTAATTTTGAAATTAAATGACTTAAAAGGCTAAAGTCAAAATCAACATAAATTTAGAGTAAAATTCATTCCATATACATATAAGGATAACTTAGTCATTTTATTTATGTCTATTTTTGTCTTTAAAATTATGGGGTTTGTTTAGAGAATTTTGGGGTTTGAGTAGTGGGACTCTTATGATATATATTACTCCCTCAGATTCAAAATAAGTGATGTTTAGAGTTTATTAGTGCTTAATTACAAATATATCCTCATTAAACAAATGGTAGATGATTTACATTATGGAGAAAAGTAAAAATGAGAAAGGTAATCTCAAAATTATGAGAAATTTTAGGGATTGTGATAGGGGTAAAGGGGGGTAATTTGTAAAAATTATCCAAAGCATCAAATAATTTGAAAATAAAAACATCATCTAATTTTGAAATGGATGGAGTAAATGATATTATATTAAGGTAAAAATTGTATTAATTCAGGGTACAATTTACTCGAATATTATTGATGACACCCATCAGCGAATAGAATTGACTGATGACACCCACAACGACATGTGAAATGGATCAAAAAAATTCAAATTCAATACACTTTTTCTCATGGATCTATAAGAACTCATCAGGTCATCGTATTACGGTTCAAACAACTAGAGAGTGTGAGAATCCTCGTATCTATAAAACCTTTAAAAAAATTCATTGCATCATATCCATCAGTGTATGTATGGAGTTGAAAGTTATTGCATTTAATTAATATACATTATACATCATATCTATCAGCCAAGGAAAGTCTATATAAACAGAATAAAAATTCTTAAAAATCATATAAGACAATGACATCTCATTTAAAATTTGTTCTAATATCAACAATGAACGAATCAAATTCATAAGATATGTTTTAATAAAAAGAGATCATTTCACAAGTACTAAAAAAGATTTGATATCGTAACTTGATGAAAAATATCATTTTGAAAGGTAGTCAAACTACAATTACTAATACACTCAACAATAGATTCTTATTTATTAAATTGTCCTAGTTATTTTTGTAATTTGAAGAAATTATTAATTTATGATATTAATGGGACCACTAATTTATATAGAATTTTTTTAAAAATCATTATCTTATCTTATCGAAATTGGTAAACTGGAAAAACTTATTATCTTATTACTTGAGTTTCTAGACAGTGATAGTGTGTATGCATAATAGTGATAGTGGATATGCATATATAACAATGATAGCATGAATACATAACAGTAATAATTAAAAAATCGTAATTCACGTGAATTTGGATTCACACTACAAAAAAGATGGAGATTAGCGACGGGAATTTTGCGACGGCAAGAATATCCATCGCAAATTTGCGACGGATTTTTGTAAGCCGTCGCAAAAAATGACAATTTGCGACGACTTAGGAAGTCCGTCGCAAAATATAGTAATTTGCGACGGATAAGCCGTCGCAAAATCTAGGGCCCACCGACTTCGTCTTGAACCGGCTACATTTGCGACGGAAAGGTCGTCGCAAATTTCAATTTTGAGTTTGCGACGGTCAATTCCGTCGCAAAACATACCCGTTTAAAGGTGACCGTTCGGGAAGCGACCCGTTTGACTGATTTGCGACGGAAGAGACCGTCACAATTTAAACTTTGTAATTGCGACGGACTAAAGCCGTCGCAAATGTGAGCGGTTGAAATTTGTCAGGCGGGTTGGTGGCCAATAATTGACCCGTGTCGTCGCAAAAGAGCTCTGTGACGGAATAGCCGTCGCAAATAATGCAATTTGCGACGGAAATTTAGGCCGTCGCAAATTTACGCAGTTTTATACCAGTCCTCTTCCTTTACCTTCCCTTTCACTTTCACTCACGAAAAAAAAAGAAATGATACGGTTTTAATATGTTCTTCACGTATAATTGGTGTATTTGTCATTGCCTTCAACCTCAGCGTACGTATTTGTCATTGCCTTCAACTTCACCGTACGTTTTCACATTTTTAACCGTTTAATTGTCATATTTTTATTGTTTCAATTTTTTAGTACACTATTAGGTAATGAGCATGATATATGTTTATTTGATGGGTTTTAGTATGATTGATGATATATGTTTATTTGATGGGTTTAGGTTAATTTTAGTTTGTGTGATATTTTATACCTATTTTTAGTCGAAACTCTGCTCAATTTTTCTGTACACTATTAGATAAATTGTGTGATGTTTGTTTATTTGATTGGTTTACTATGATTGATATATATGGTTGCGTTGGATTGATTTTTGTGAAGAAAAATTGTGTTTATCCTTATTTTTAGGCAAACTCTGCCCAATTTTTTTACAACTCATGTGATATTTACTTTTAATTTGTAACAGATGCAATTTCCAGATCGTGGTTGGATGTACTCAATACCTAGAATGATAGGAGGAGGCATTAACTCTGTCTTTTGCAATAAAATTGATGAGTTTATTGAGTTTGCACTACAACATCCATGCAATATGGATTGTATGGGTAATATTAGGTGTCCGTGTAAAGACAGAAGATGCAGAAATATGAGATTCTTGAGTGTTGATGAGGTTAGAACTCATCTTGTGATTTCCGATTTTATTCCCCGTTATTACAACTGGACCAGTCACGGTGAACAACGGTGGAATGTTGACATCGAAACCGTAGAATACTGGTATACTGGGTGGAGCGGTGGTGGAAGTTCTGATGTTGGTGGTTCAAGTTATGTTCCGTATACTCAATTTGAACCACAAATAGAGGATGAACCTGATAGATATCGGATGATGATTGCAAAATCTGTTTTGGGTGGTCAACCACAATTCAATGAAACACCTATGGAGGAGGAACCAAATCATCGGTCAAAGAAGTTTTTTGATATGCTTAAAACCGTTGATCAAAAGTTGTTTCGTGGTTGTGAGACTGAGACGCAATTGTCATTCAATGCTCAAATGTTGAACATCAAAACTGAAGGCAAGGTCAGTCAAAAAGTGTTCAATCAATTTGCTAAATTGTTCAAACGAGCTCTACCTGAAGGCAACACGGCGCCTGATAATTTCTATCAGAGCAAGAGGCTCTTGAAACATATAGGTCTACCCTTTGAGAAGATTGATTGTTGTACAAACGGTTGCATGTTGTTTTGGGATGAGGATGAGGATCAGGATCATTGCAAGATGTGTGGTCACCCACGGTACAAACCATCTGGTCGTACAAAAAGTAAGAAGAAAGTGCAGTTGAAGGCTTATAAGGCAATGTATTACCTTCCCATCACTCCTCGTCTAGAGAGGTTGTATCAGTCCAGTGCCACGACTAAAGACATGACATGGCATGCTGAGGAGTGTTCTGGTGAGAATTCTGGAGAGATGCGGCATCCTGCAGACTCGGAGGCATGGAAACATCTTGATAGGGAGTTCCCAGATTTTGCAAGGGAGACTAGAAATGTGAGGTTAGGCTTGTGCACGGATGGTTTTGCCCCATTTGGAATGCACGGAAAAAAGTATTCATTATGGCCTGTGCTGTTGACCCCGTACAATCTACCTCCTTGGTTGTGCATGAAGCCTCAACATATATTTCTTAGTATCTTGGTGCCTGGACCACACAACCCCAAGCATAAATTGGATGTATATCTCCAGCCATTGATTAAAGAGTTGAAATCTTTGTGGTCTACGGGGGTGGAGGCCTACGACGTTCATAGGAAGCAGAACTTCACGATGCGACCTGCACTTTTGTGGACCATTAGTGACTTTCCAGCATTTTCTATGTTGTCTGGGTGGTCAACAGCAGGAAAACTAGCATGCCCGTATTGCATGGACGGTTCTGATGCATTCTATCTTCTGTTGAGTAGAAAAGTGTCATGGTTCGACAACCATCGCAAGTTTCTTCCTCCTGATCATCCCTTTCGGAGGAACAAAACAGACTTTCTAAAGGGTAAAAATGCAGTAGGCCGCCCAAGACCACGGATTCGATCAGGTATGTGTCTGGGTACTGAATCACTACTGATGTCTATGTGTCTCATATATATAAGTTAACCATATATAAATTAATTATTTCAGGTGATTCGTTGTTGTATGAGGTTACAGTCACTGATTTGATGAAGACAACTGAGGCAGGTGCAATGGAGCACAATAAACGTATCCAGGGTGGTTGGAAGAAGAGAAGTATCTTTTGGGACTTACCTTATTGGAGCAAGTTGTTGATTCGACACAATTTGGATGTGATGCATATAGAGAAGAATGTTTTTGACAACTTGTTTCATACGGTCGTGGGTACTGAAGGGAAGACCAAAGACACTTCAAAATCCAGAGATGAGTTGAGGCTCTTCTGTTCTCGTGCTTCCCTACACAAGGATGAGCAGACAAGAACATATCCCCAGGCCTCTTACACAATTAGTAAAGCAGAAAGGAAGAATTTGTGTAAGTGGGTGAAAGAGTTGAGCTTCCCTGACAATTATGTGTCGAATTTGGGAGACAGAGTTGACACGGAAACCGGAAAGGTGTCTGGAATGAAGAGTCATGATTGTCACGTGTTCATGCAACGACTCTTACCTATTGCATTTCGGTACTCACTTCCCAAGAATGTATGGAGTGTCATCACGGAATTAAGTCTCTTTTTCAGACACTTAACGGCATCAACGATACATTCATATGTTTTGATGAATTGTCCTGAAGTCCAACCGTATATAGAGTAAGTAATTTAATTTTATAGTTGAGTTTTTTACAATATGTATACTGTTGATATCTGAAAAGTAATTAATTTCTTTTTTCTGATATATAAGCATGTTCTGTGAGTATAAGCGTCAAGTAGAACCAGACATCACAGATGCAACAGTTTTTCAATCCATCCGCAATGATTTTATGTTTTGGTTCCAACGTTACGTGAGTACCACATAATTATATGATTTTTACCTTATAACAAATATGTTATTATTTTTATACATGATAATTTAATATTTACAGGGACAAAATGGCCTACTTAATAACAACCCACATCTTGAAGCTCTGAGCAAAAGACCACTACGTAGTGTGGTATCATACCACGAATATTACGCAAATGGATACAAATTTCATACTGAAGCGTATGCTTCAACGAAATCGACTACAAACAGTGGTGTTTGCGTTATCGGTGCAAACTACAACGAAGAACCCATCGATTACTATGGAGTGCTGCAAGAAGTAGTTGAAATAGAATATCCGGGTTGGCCGAGCAGGACGATAGTGTTGTTCTTGTGTGAATGGTATGATCCAGGGAACCAAGGAACAAGAGTCGACAAAAACTACAAGATTGTTGATATCAACACCGGAAAGAAGTTTCCGGCGGCATACGATCCTTATATTTTTGCAACGCAAGCATCTCAGGTATATTATTACAAATACCCCGGATCAAGTAGGCCCAACTTGAGGACAGTTTGCAAAGTAAAGGCAAGATCATTGGTTGAAGTTTCTAATCCGTCAAACAAAGACGGTGTAGAACCAACAGATCCATTTCAAACTGTTAATTTTATACGAAAGAATTCATAAGGGAAAATTTTAATGTGTATTCAATGACTCTCAAGAGTGCATATTTATATACAAGAGCTATGCTAATTAAGATAATTGTAACCCTAACCCTAAAGGCCCATTGAAGGCCCTATAATATTTACATAGATATTCTAACACTCCCCCTCAAGCTGGAGCATAGATATTGATCATGCCTAGCTTGTTACAAAGATAGTCAACCCTAACTCCATTAAGGGCCTTCGTAAAGATATCTCCTAATTGATCTTCACTTCTCATATAATCAGTTGAAATCAAGCCTTGTTGGATCTTCTCACGGACAAAGTGACAATCAATCTCAATGTGTTTAGTTCGCTCGTGAAAAACTGGATTAGAGGCAATGTGAAGAGCAGCTTGATTATCACACCATAATTTGGCAGGTATTGAGACCTTCAAACCAACTTCATTTAGAAACCCACGAACCCAAACGATTTCGCACGCAGCTTTGGCCATAGCTCTATATTCAGACTCTGCACTAGATCGTGAGACTACTTTCTGCTTCTTGCTTTTCCAAGAAACCAAGTTTCCCCCAAAGAAAACACAATAACCTGAAGTAGATCTTCGATCTTCTTTCGAGCCTGCCCAATCTGCATCAGCAAAACATTCAATCCGATCATGACCATGAGTACTATACACAAGTCCACGTCCAGGAGTTCCCTTCAAATAGCATAAGATCTGCTCTACAGCCTTCCAATGATCTACAGTCGGTGATGACATGTACTGACTCACAACACTTACTGAATAAGCAATATCTGGACGAGTCATTCTGAGGTAGTTCAATTTTCCTACTAATCTTCTATATCTTCCAGGATCATCAAATAAAACACCTTCTTTCGTGAGTTGTAAATTAGGAACCATTGGAGAGCTACATGGTTTAGCTCCCAACTTTCCTGTTTCAGAAAGTAAATCTAGCACATATTTTCTTTGAGACAAGAAAATCCCCTTCTTACATCTACTCACTTCAATACCAAGAAAATATTTAAGAGTCCCCAAGTCTTTGGTAGTGAACTGAGTAGGAAGGAATGCTTTCAAAGATGCAATTCCATTAGAGTCACTTCCAGTGATCACAATATCATCCACATACACAACCATCAACACAATACCACTCTTAGAATTCATATAAAAAACCGAATCATCAGATTTACTTTGCTTCATACCAAACTTCTCAACCGCACGAGAGAAAGTACCAAACCATGCACGAGGGCTCTGTTTCAAACCATACAACGATTTTCGAAGATAACATACCTTATCGCTCTCCCCCTGAGCAACAAATCCGGGTGGTTGCTCCATATAAATATCGTCAACAAGATCACCATGAAGGAATGCATTCTTGATATCCAACTGGTGTAAAGGCCAGTGGTGAGTAGCTGCCAACGAAATTATAAGTCTAATCGAGGTGAGCTTGGCAACAGGAGAAAAAGTATCAGAAAAGTCAACACCATAAATTTGAGCATATCCTTTAGCAACAAGACGAGCCTTTAGACGAGCAACAGATCCATCAGGATTAACTTTGATAGTAAACACCCATTTGCAGCCAATTGGTCGTTTACCTGCAGGAAGATCCACCAATTCCCAAGTACCAGTAGAATCTAATGCATGCATTTCCTCAATCATGGCATTACGCCAACCAGAATGGGCCAAAGCTTCATAAACATTTTTAGGAACAGTCTCAAGTGATGAAATCAAAGCTTGAGAAGAATGTGACAAGTGATTATAGGAAACGAAAGAGGAAATGGGATAAGTGCAAGAACGTTTACCTTTTCGAAGGGCAATAGGGAGATCATCACTTGAAGGAGGATCCGTCGACGAAGACACTGGTGCATCAGGACATGAAACAGGTAGTTCGGTAACTAAATCAGCATTAGCAGGAGCAGACGGTTGTGATCGACGCGAGTATGTATGGAGGATAGGGGGTCTAGTGGACTCAGGTGGAGGAACAACTGGTGGAAGTACTGTATAAACAAGAAAGTCTGTATCCTCCCCCTCAGTGGGAGGAGGAGAAGAATGTGAGAAAGGTGTATGCTCAGAAAAGGCGACATCAGCAGATACGAGATATTTGTTGAGACTAGGACAGAAACACCGATACCCCTTTTGTACCCGAGAATAGCCCAAAAAAATGCATTTCAAAGACTTAGGATCGAGTTTTGTGACGTGAGGTCGAACATCCCGAACAAAACAAGTGCAACCAAATATTTTAGGCTCAATAGGAAACTTAGACTGAGATGGAAACAGAACATGGAAGGGTGACTGACCACGAAGAACAGAAGAAGGCATGCGATTGATGAGAAAGCAAGCAGTAGAGACAGCATCAGCCCAAAAGTGTTTAGGAACTGCCATGTTAAATAACAAAGCTCTAGCTGTTTCAAGAAGATGCCTATTTTTTCTTTCGGCCACGCCATTTTGAGATGGCGTGTCAACACAGGAGGTTTGATGAAGAATACCATTTTGCATCATATAATGACAAAATGTGTCAGACAAATATTCCTTAGCATTATCACTACGCAAAATTTTCACAGACACACCAAACTGAGTCTTAATCTCAGCACAAAAGGCAGAAAAGTGTGTAAATACCTCAGAACGACTCTTCATCAAATATAACCAGGTCATACGAGAATAGTCATCAACAAAGGTGACAAAATAGCGAAATCCAGGTTTCGAAGTGATGGGACAAGGACCCCAAACATCAGAGTGTACTAACTCAAAGGGAGCACTTGCTCGTTTATTGACTCGAGGACTTAAACTAACACGATGATGTTTAGCAAAATGACAAGACTCACAATCTAGAGATGATAACGTAGAGAACTGAGGACACATATGTTTTAACAAAGGAAGAGAGGGGTGACCTAACCGACAATGTGCTTCCATAGGGGTGACAGTTCCTGTACATACTACCGATTGGTGTGTATCAAGGATGTAGAGGCCACCCGATTCATGTCCCTTACCAATGATCTTCTTCGTCGTAAGATCCTGAAACAAACAATAATCAGGGAAAAATGAGACACTACAATTAAGGTTGCGTGTAAGTTTACTCACAGAAACTAGGTTAAACGAGAGGTGGGGAAGGTGAAGAACGGATGATAAGGGTAGGGAAGGTGTTGGGTTAATAGTTCCTGATCCCATAACATGAGATTGGGAACCATCGGCTAAGGTAACAGGAAGGTGAGTGGTATGTGAGTCAAAGGTAGAGAAAAGTTTCGAATTACCTGTCATATGATCTGTGGCGCCAGAATCAATGACCCACTTGGTCGATGAGGAAATAAGACATGCATTAGAGTTACCTGACTCGGTAATAGTAGAGACAAAATTTGTTTGTGACTGATTCTTAGTCTGAAGTTGCAGCAACCTTGCATACTCACGAGCAGAAATCGTGACAGATTTATCAGAGTGACCAGAACAACAGTCCACAAAGGTATTCTCTTCAGACATAGTAAATAACAAGCGAACAAAATACTAACTGAAATTTCAGAAACCGAAATTTGTACCAAACCGAAATCACACACCACACGGATGCTGACTCAAACAGGTACACCACCAAAAAAAAAATCTGGATAAAGACGAGTTAAACGGAATTGACCGAAACTGTACCGGGAAAACGAAATCACACACCGCTAGGATGTTGACCAAAATAGGTACACGAACAGATGGGGGACGTCGAGACGAGTCGAAAGGTGGTCGCCGGAAAATTTTCCGGCGACGGACGCGCCCTCACGCGCCGGCGGAAGAGGCGGCGGCGGAAAACTCCGGCAGGCGCGTGTAGGCCACACGCGCGGCGGATGGCGGCCGGGCTCCGGGCGAAGGTTCGCCGGACGGTGGCGGTCCTCCTGGTGCTGGCGGTGTCGACCGGTGCTGGCCGGAAAAGGGCCGGCTGCTACTGCCCCTTTATGGGCACTTAAACCCTAATTTTTTTTTTTTTTTTCAGAATCGAAAAACCCTAGATCGTACGCTCTGATACCATGTTAATTTTATACGAAAGAATTCATAAGGGAAAATTTTAATGTGTATTCAATGACTCTCAAGAGTGCATATTTATATACAAGAGCTATGCTAATTAAGATAATTGTAACCCTAACCCTAAAGGCCCATTGAAGGCCCTATAATATTTACATAGATATTCTAACACAAACAGAGATACAAGAGGCTCAAACAGAGGTTGATCAAGCAGGTGTGAATATTTTTGTCGACTTACTTGCTGCAAATCCAGAAATGATAATGATTGAAAGTGATCATGAGGGTGATGGACAAGAGCGCGGTGGGGAGGAAGAGGAAGAGGAAGAGGAAGAGGAAGAGGATGAAGATGAGGATGAGGAAGAGGATGAAGATGATGATGAGGATGACGAGGAAGAAGACGACGATTAGAATTACTAAATTATTGTATATATAACAAGTGAAAAACGAAAATGAATTAATTTGGTGAATTATGAAAAAAAAACGAGTCAATTTGGATACATACACAATTAATTGCGTACAAATGAACGAATTATAAATTTAAGCGGGAGTCGAAATAAATAAATTTACAGAAATAATAAAAATTAAATGACCCCAATATTTATAAAAACAAGTTAGAAACGAAAATGAATTAATTTGGTGAATTGTAGAAAAAAAATGAGTCAATTTAGATACATACACAATTAATTGCGTACAAATGAACGAATTATAAATTTAAGCGGGAGTCGAAATAAATAAATTTACAGAAATAATAAAAATTAAATGGCCCCAATATTTATAAAAACAAGTTAGAAACGAAAATGAATTAATTTGGTGAATTGTAGAAAAAAAATGAGTCAATTTAGATACATACACAATTAATTGCGTACAAATGAACGAATTATAAATTTAAGCGGGAGTCGAAATAAATAAATTTACAGAAATAATAAAAATTAAATGGCCCCAATATTTATAAAAACAAGTTAGAAATGAAAATGAATTAATTTGGTGAATTGTAGAAAAAAAAAGAGTCAATTTAGATACATACACAATTAATTGCGTACAAATGAACGAATTATAAATTTAAGCGGGAGTCGAAATAAATAGTTTTACAGAAATAATAAAAATTAAATGGCCCCAATATTTATAAAAACAAGTTAGAAACGAAAATGAATTAATTTGGTGAATTGTAGAAAAAAAAAGAGTCAATTTGGATACATATACAATTAATTGCGTACAAATGAACGAATTATAAATTTAAGCGGGAGTCGAAATAAATATTTTTACAGAAATAATAAAAATTAAATGGCCCCAATATTTATAAAAACAAGTTAGAAACGAAAATGAATTAATTTGGTGAATTGTAGAAAAAAAAAGAGTCAATTTAGATACATACACAATTAATTGCGTACAAATGAACGAATTATAAATTTAAGCGGGAGTCGAAATAAATAGTTTTACAGAAATAATAAAAATTAAATGGCCCCAATATTTATAAAAACAAGTTAGAAACGAAAATGAATTAATTTGGTGAATTGTAGAAAAAAAAGAGTCAATTTGGATACATATACAATTAATTGCGTACAAATGAACGAATTATAAATTTAAGCGGGAGTCGAAATAAATAGTTTTACAGAAATAATAAAAATTAAATGGCCCCAATATTTATAAAAACAAGTTAGAAACGAAAATGAATTAATTTGGTGAATTGTAGAAAAAAAATGAGTCAATTTGGATACATATACAATTAATTGCGTACAAATGAACGAATTATAAATTTAAGAGGGGGTCGAAATAAATAATTTTACAAAATAAAAAAAATAGTTGGGCAAAATATTTTAATAAACAACTTAGATACGAAAAGAAATTAATTTGGTGAATTATAAAAAAAATGACTTAATTTGAATACATATACAATTAATTGCAAAAAAATAAATGAAAGTAGCTTGTGCCCTAGTGGCGCGCGCCCTCTCCTCTTGCACAAAAGGTCCCGTGTTCGATTCCCCTTGGACGCAAAAAATGGATTAATTGTTCCAGGCCTAATAAGACTAATATAGAAGGTGAGCTGCATATAATAAGGAATGGGCCGGTTGGCCCAGTGGTCCGCGCCCGCCCCGGCCGCCTCGGGTGCCCGGGCTCGAACCACGCGAGCCACTTTTTTTTTTGTATAGGCTCGGTAATTTGCGACGGCCATATTCCGTCGCAAATATTGAATTTTGCAACGGAAAACAGCCCGTCGCAAATTATAACACAAAAAAGTATAAAAAATATATAAAAACATTTGCGACAGAATTTAGCCGTCGCAAATGTTGTTGACCCGATCGGGTCTGACCCGAAAAGTTTGCGACGGGCTACTGTCCGTCGCAAATTCTGTGTGACCCGGCCGGATCTGACCCGCCGATTTTGCGACGGATTTTTCCGTCGTTATTTGCTACGGCTGTTTTAGGTACGTTTACGTGTCCGTCGCAGATCCCGTCGCAAAACACTGTTTGCGACGGATTTTCCGTCGCTAATTCCGTCGCAAAACAATTTTTTTTGTAGTGTCAGTCGAGTTTTTGTCTATACTATTACACCGCTAATGCAAAAGTACATATTGGACTGCCACTATTGTAAAACAAATACACATGGATTGAACCCTACACTTTTTTTCGGTACAAATAAACCCTAAAAATCAAACACATATGTCTTCCAACTAATAAAATGAGAGATTGAGCCCCTTTTGTCAAATTATGAAACAAATGATGTTTATTTTCAATACTTTTATTTACCAATTCATGATGAATAGGTACTTAAATAAATGTTTTTAATTTGCTTCATAATATATAGGATGGAAGAACCTCAATCTCTCATTTTATCAGTTGAAGGACGTATTTGTTTGATTTTAATATATGGAGAGGTTATTTGCACGAAAAAATAGTTCATGATCCAATTATGTACATTTTCACATTACATTTTACAAAATGATACATTAATATGATCACTTTTTGTCCTAATACTAATGTGTTTAAGCACTGACATGGTAGCCTCTCACGTGACAATTTTATTTTTAATCTTCTTTAGAATACGTCAATATTTTGTTTTCCTTCTCCCCCTTTTAAAGCTCATTTGACTAAGTTTATTTAATATATTTTATAAGCTCTGACATCTTATAAGTTATTTTAAAAGCTTATATGATATAATTACTATGTAGCTTATATGTTGCTAAAGTCTTTAACTTATACAACTTATAAAATCTTTAATAATTTATAATTTTCATATAAAATAATTTTTATTTTATTTTTTATGTTGAGGTAGATGTGAGTGAGGGTGGGGAAGGGATGGAGTAGTTTCAAGGTTGGGTGGGTGGTTTGGGACTTGGGGGTGGAAGTGATTAGAAAAATAAGATGGAAAATCCCAACATATTTTTTTACAGCCTATAAGCTGTTAGTAGCTTATTTTATGATCTCATTTTACCGAACATATTGATAGTGTGCTTATAAGTGTTTAAACAACTTATAAGTTATTTTACAGAGCTTATAAGCTCTGCCAAACACCCTTTTATTCCTCCCTTTTTTGGTTATTCACATTTTATTTTCTTATTGTTTCTTTTTGTTCCCCATTTTTTCTAGTTTGAAGACAAACTTGGTCTTATGTCAGCTCACCTCATGCCATGAGACGATTAAATGAAATATAATTTAGATACGACATATTATCACTTTGACAAGAGTGAGTGTTAATTTGTATTGTCTCATATCATGAGGCATGAGGCGGTCTCACACACGTTTTTGTCAAGTAAAATGACCAAAGAAATTATGACATAGGTAATAATGTTATAACCACATGAAATATTTCACTTCGTCAATAGTGTTCCAATTCTACAAAATACAAAATTATAAAGATAATTTACAGCTTCTAAAAAAATTAATTATGAATTGATCCTAAAATACGAATGTCTCACCCACATTAATTGATAAAATCGTAATTAATGTCAAATAAAAAAAGTAAATGCTTTTAATTGCACATATAATTAGCGAGCATCTAATGCATGATTCACTCACTAAACAATTACATTAAAAAATGTGAGTTGATTGTCAACCACATTTTTCAGTATAACCAGCCAATACTTTTCAGTGTAAACCGCCTCAACTATTATGTGAGTGCAACCATATACCAGGTGCATATGAGACCTTGACATGATTAACCACACTTTTCAAATTTGAGGTACAACAATACTCCAATTTTCATCGGTGCATCCTCCATTCCCCCCAATTCAGTTCTCCCCAAACACACACCTTCATACCCTACTCCAACACAACTCTCCACCCCCTTCATCTCTTCTAAATTATAGATAACAAGTTAAAGTGTTTTTTCTTCTTTATTTTCCTTTATGATCACCTTTTTTTTTTCTTGCACATAGTAATTCTTTAGGATAAAGTTGAGTTGTAAATGAAATTAATTTTAAAATATATCTAATTATAATTTGTAACATATACAATTGATAAAAAAATGGTCAAAAGATTCCCATCACGTCGCGCCAAGTGACCAGCTCATTCACGAAATAAAAGGAAACGCTCCAGCTGTACAGTCCCACCAATTCATCTAAATCATTATTGCAACAATTGACAAATACAGAACATGTTAGGTAACACCATAAGTATCATTACAAAATAAACTATAACAGGTAACATCGTAATTATCAATAAAGAGCACCTAATATCAATTCATCGTTTACAACCATACTACTATAATACCCTGCAATCTCATTTCCGCAACAAGATTCTTTAATCGGAAAGGAGGGAGTAACATTATTATTTACTAATGCAAAACTTACTGTTCAAAATAATATTTCACCTATTATTTTCAAAATCACTACTTATATAGAATGATGTATTATATCCTGATCCAAAATAAGTGATGTTTAGAACTTGTCCGTGAAATTAAGGATGAATGCTTAATTACAAATATGCCTCATTAAAAAAAATGGTGGATAATTTACAATACGGAGAAAAGTAAGAATGAGAAAGGTAACCCAAAATTATGAGGAATTTTAGGGATTGTAAATAGAGTAAAGAGGAAATATTTGTAAAAGTTATCTAATACATCAAATAATTTGAAATAAAAATATCACTCTAAAAATCACTTAATTTGAATCAAGGGAGTAAATGATGTTATATTAAGGTAAAAATGTATAAATCCGAGGCCCAATTTATTTGGACTTGACAGATGACACCCGTCAGAATAGAATTGACTGATGACACCCGTCAGCGACCCGTGAAATGGATCAAAAAAAAAAAAAATCAAATACAATTTATTTTTCTCATGGATCTATAAGACCAGAGAGAGTGAGAGTGAGTGCGAATGCGAATCCATAAAACCCCTAAAAAAATAATTACAGAGCAAAGTAGTTTTGGGAGGGCAGAAGTACACATAGGCGAAAATGTAAGTATCGGAAGAAGGCTTTGTCTTCAAGTGTCGTGCATGCAATGCATTTCTCACACACCATTCCTGTTCCCCTTTTGCATGCACACGCGCCTTCTCTCTCTTCCCCCGCCCCCTTTCTTTCTCTCTCTAAACCCCCTCTCTCTGTCTCTAAACTTATGTGTGTACAAATACATGTATCTATATACGCACATATATCTCTGCCTTCTTCGATTTGATTTTCGATTGAATTTAATTTTCGCAGTCGCCGTCGCTCCGCCGCCGACCGCCGCCGCTCGATTTTTAATTTTGTGTGTTTTTTACTCTGTTTTATTGGAAGATTGAATCTTTTAGAAATTGGGGACATGGGTTTTGATTTTGATCGGAGATGATTGCATGCTGACGTTGCGTTTGATAGATTTGAGCGAGGTGGCTTGAATGATGGGTCCGTTTAATTTTTTTTCCTAGTTGGTGTGATTTTTTCCGATACGTGATCTTTTGGGTTTTGTTTTTAATTTTGATTTGGGTCAACTGGATTTCGTTGATTGGGATTTAGGGCTTTGATTGTTGCTGTTTTTCGTTTGGGGTTTAGCAGGGATTTCGCGTTACCAGATTTGAATTTGACGGAAATGGGGTCAAGGAATTGCATGAATGAACTGTGCGACGGAACGACGTCGTCCGATTTGAAGAAAGGTTGGAGCTTGAAATCCGGCGGATTTGCTACGCTCTGCTACAGATGCGGGTAATTTCATTTTTGCCCCCAATTCAGGGATTTCGATTCCTATATCATCGCACCAATGGAGATTATCATTTTTATGTTATATTTGTGGACTACTTAAATTCAACATTTTTGCTTTCTATTTTTAGGATTCTTTTTCTTCTAATTTTCAATGAACATTGACCCAAGTCACATTGTGTAGTTAGTGGTTGATATTAATCCATGCTGCAGTTATTGAAAATCTTGGAATTTTTTGATGACACAAGTCAAAGATTTTGCTGCAATTGTTGAACTTATATGATTGGGATATCAAACTTTCATTATGTCTCGAATTTTCAATCCATGATATATCCAACTTGCTGTGGTTGTTTCTTCTGTTACATTGTGTTGTAAAAGGACCCGATGCTGCGATTTTATTGTAAAATGAGAAATGAAAAGCCTTTTGATTATAGTACATGAAAACCTTCATACATTCTATTCGATAGATTTTTCAGTTGGCCATTAAGTATTAGAGTTTTTGACTCGAGTGATTACATATATTGCATGACAACATGTGGTTAAATCCATCTGCCTCCTTTTAACTTGGAAATATAACTTAATTGGAAGTTTTATCCAGCTATTATTTCGATTCACATGCATTAAACCATCTTTAGTCTTCGTTTAACATGGCCTAACTGTGGAATTCAGATCTGCCTATGAGAATTCAGTTTTCTGTGAAACATTTCACTTGGAGGAATCTGGTTGGAGGGAATGCCGAATATGTAGAAAGGTAACATAATTTTATTTCGTATTTTTTTTTTTTTTTTACCTCAGTTTGTATAATCATTTTAAAATTGTAATTGACAGCGAATCCACTGTGGATGCATTGCTTCAAAATTTCTACATGAGTACATGGATTTTGGAGGTGTTGGGTGCATGAGCTGTATAAAACATTTAGAAATTCATTCTGTGCAACAACCGCTTCAGGTTATTTGTCACTTAAACTTGCGAGATTAAATTGATATTTTTATGTCTTGTAGTTAAGTTAATCAGATTTTGGTTTTTTTGTGGTTCTCAAATGCTTGCAGATTCCTAACGACACATTTCTGACGAATGGCATGAGAGACGTTCGTTCTATAGTTATTGAGAATCGAATTGATGATGGCAAATTCAACACTGAGAGGCTACTGCAACTGACCAAGGCTGCAGATGGAAGTACAGCACTTGAGCAACTTAAACCAGATGATTCCATTTTTAAAACTAGGCAAAGCAGCAAACGTGTTTTTGATCTCACCCAGCAACGCTCACCACCTAATTTTTTCAACAGCAAACCAAAAGAAGGGGTTAAGGATACATATGAGTCTCCAGATCAGCCATCTCCAAATTTCTCATTGTCGACTCCTTTGGGTAGTTCAAAGACTCTTTTGCCCTTCTCTGGTGGGATTTCTGAAGGGAGTGAACAGAGCAAAGGTTCACTCCAAGTGCAAAAGACACGCCCTATTCTTCCAAAACCTCCCAAAACTACCCCTGAAGAGACGAATAAAGGAAGTGTGTCTCAGCCCCGTGTTGCTAGGCCTCCTGCTGATGGGAGAGGTCGCAATCAGTTGCTTCCTCGATATTGGCCGAAGATCACTGACCAAGAGTTGCAACAAATATCTGGAGAGTATCCTTTTTAATGCTTCGTATAATTTTTCTGAATGATGCCTTCTTATAGATGTCAATTTGATATAAATATGTGGTTTTACTTAACTGTCATCTCTAGTTTAAAAGCCACTATTTCACCGTTGTTTGAGAAAATCCTGAGTGCCAGTGATGCTGGCCGGATTGGTCGCCTGGTCCTTCCTAAAGCTTGTGCTGAAGTAAGCTTTTAAGTTTGCTTTTTGCAAAAAGGTTTCTTAAAAACAAGTTTAAATAATATTTTGATATGCAGGCTTACTTCCCAGCTATAAACCAATCAGAAGGTATACCGATAAGGGTTCAAGACATAAAGGGAAAAGAGTGGACATTTCAGTTCAGATTTTGGCCTAATAATAATAGCCGAATGTACGTATTGGAAGGTGTAACACCTTGCATGCAAACTATGCAAGTACAAGCTGGTGACACAGGTATATCCTTTCCTAATAAAATGTGCTTTTTGTAATAATTGTTTTGGTAGATTATATTTGCTTCTCAATATCAATTTTTACCTCAGCATATTTGTTTTTTACTTTTATACTCCACAGTTCTGTTTTGCAGTTACAGCCTTCTTATCTATTGTTTTGGGGATTGCTTCCCGAGGCTTGTGCATTTAAACATTTTCAACAAGGGGTTTTTGTTTTTGGATATTTAAGACAGGAATTTTATTGTCCTTTTCTGTCACCCTCTCTTGTTCTCTCGCTGAACTTAAAGAATTGGTATTAGTATTCTTCTTGTTGTTGAAATAAATTTTCAATAATGTATTACAATAATTACAAAAAATGCTTTTAACTATTCAATCGTTCAAATGTTGAGGATAATGCATTTCAAGTCTGTTCTTGTACCATCTATACTCTTTTACAATTGAAGATGCTCGATTGGCTTCCTACAAGTTAGGCATGCCAAATAATCTCCCTCGCTACTTGACATGTTCAGTAGTATTTTCACTTTTCTCCCCTCTGTCTTTGTTCTAAATGTCTTTCTTACTTTGAGTCTTTCTCATGTTCCTTTTCCAATGGCATATAAAATATGATTTCTGATACATTTATAAAATGATAAAAAAAAAAAAAGTTCTTCCTCTAGTTCGAGATTGCTAAAACCTATCTCACTGTATGCCTGCTGCATTCATGTAATAGAAGCTCATTTCCTTTTCTTATGCATTCTTTATCTTTGAATAGTCATATTTAGTCGCCTAGAACCTGGAGGTCAACTCGTCATTGGCTGTCGGAAGGCAAACAACGATGATACACAGGTCAGATATTTTGTGCTTTACCTTGTCTTTTATTTCTTTCTTCATACATTCTCAATTATATCAACTTACTGAGATACATTGGTTTTTTTTTTTTTTTTTTTTTTTGGGACAATTAGGATTCCCAATCAGCTGCAACTCCAAGTGGTGATTCTCATGGGGAAACATCATTTTCTGGTGCTACGGGAAATCTGCTTTCTGTACGTTGGCGCTTGCTATTTTACAAGATCTATTTATGTATATTAAATAAAGATGCTTGCTTTGCCTAATAATATGAAGAATTTACTTCAGCAGCAGGATATGAACTCGGAGAAGAAGAAGTCAAAGAACATGAAAAACAAGAGGCTTCTCATGCATAGTGATGATGCAATGGAGCTGAGGGTAACTTGGGAAGAAGCACAAGAGTTGCTTCGTCCAGCTCCAAATGCTGAACCAACTGTTGTCATGATTGACGATTTTGAATTTGAAGAATTCGATGTAAGTTTCGCGTGTCAGTCTTTCCTCTTTTTTGAAAATTGTGTGGGCCCCACTGATCCATCATCGTCATTATTATTTTGTGCCCTGATTATTATTATTATTATTATTTTGTTTAGGAACCTCCAGTATTTGGAAAGAGGACAATTTTCACTTCGGGGCCTTCAGGGTAAGGATATGAACATTTGCCTCATGAGCTTGTTTTGTTTTTTACTTGGCATTTTCTATTTTGTATAGGAATATCGTGTTTATTCAAGTTTGATCCAAGAGCAATAATTCTTATTTTCGTGGTCTTTAAAATAAAAGTGAATATTTAGTTGACTAGTGTATTAACATATACTAAAAATATTGCTGTATAATACTATAGTTCCTGCTTTGACTAAATAGATGTACATATTTGAAGTCAACGGTTATAGGTATGAAATGAAAAAAATAGAACAAAAATTAGTTAAAGTTGGATAATAATACAGAGGAAATGCTCGCTATTTTTGTTCCCCATCATTTTCTCAATATAAAAAGCTGACACTACTCCATAGTCTTTAATACATTTGCCTCCAAAACAATATTCTGTTCCCCATAATTAATACAAATTATGCTGAAAATCACATCTTCAAAACAAAATCAAACTGCATTTTCTAATTTACATAGTCAAATGTCCCCAAACATTAGTTTGCAAAGTTAAATAGTAGATGAACACAGAAATGAGGTTTGAAATGAAATAAGAATTGAGGCCTTAACATAATGCAACAACTGCTTCAAGTGGTTAATTCTTTTTATACGGGGCTTTATATATGTTAGGTTTGGATACACCGTATTTTGCTTAATATTTTGTGTTCTTTTCAGGGAGAAGGAACAGCTGGCTCAATGTGACAGTTGTTTGCAATGGCGAAAATTGCCTTTGGATGCTCTTCTTTCTGCAAAGTGGACATGTCCAGAGAATAAATGGGACTCAAAAAGGTTAGTTGTGTCAGAATAATTATACTTTTTTTTTTTTTTTTAAATCGTGGAAGAAAGAGAATTTTATACTTATGGTTTTCATGATGATTTATTCCAGGAATTCATGTTCTGCCCCAGAGGACTTAAGTCAGAAGGATCTGGAATCACTCGGTTCTACTTACAAGGGTACAAACCACGCTCCAATCTCCTTCTGTATTTTCGTATTGTTTCATTAAGAATGAGTTAGCATCAGCTATCGTAGTTTGTACGTTAAGAATCTCATTTTGTGCTTGTCTTGAGAAATTATTTGCTACTTAAGTTTAATATTAAAGCCAGATTTCTTTCCTTCAGAATTCAGAACACTTAAAACTTAGAACCACCATTAAATTGGATTCAAAATGCTAAGCCCTTTTTCGTGTATATTAGATTGCTTTCGCTGATGGCTTATGTGGTTTACTGAATACTTGCTTATCGACTTATCATGAATCCATTCTCCTGAAGCAACAGAATCCACCAAAAAATTTGCACATGCTTTTTACGTATTGAAATGTATGATTTGGAGCAATAAAAGTATAACCGAGTAATCCAAAGTGCTTCAGTGTGTTATTTGGCATTTTCGTTTGATCCTTGTACGAAAAAGAGGATATAAGTATGACCTAGTCAAACTGTTTCATCAATTATTTGATGATTTTCATGTTGTTCCCTAAGCATACAATCTTAACACAAATGGTGCAATATGTTGTCCAGATTCTAAGAAGAGAAGAAATTCGGACGAAAAGTTGGCAAAAGAAGGTGAGTCCTCTGGCCTAGATGCCTTAGCAACTGCTGCTGTTCTAGGAGACAACACAAGTGAGGTGGCAGCTGACTCATCAGTGGGGGCCACGACGAGGCATCCACGTCATCGCCCCGGGTGCACTTGCATCGTCTGCATCCAGCCCCCCAGTGGAAAAGGCAAGCACGACCCCACGTGCAAGTGCAATGTCTGTTTGACAGTTAAGCGCCGCTTCAAGACCCTGATGATGCGCAAGAAAAAGAAACAGTCGGAACGCGAAGCTGCTGCTGAGCTGGCTAAGGGGAAGGCTTCCCCTCCAGAAACGGAAAAAACAAGCCAGAATGACAAGGGGGCGAATGTGGAAGAGACGAGCAAAAGGGAGTGGGATCTGAACTGCGATCCTCAACGTGAAGAGGAGATTTTGGCTGAAGTAGCTGGGATGAGCTTGACGTCGTTAATAAATGCTGTTTCCTTGCCTTCGGATATGTACTCGGGCCAGAGTCTGGGGCCCGGTTTGCTATCGCGACCTGCGGGTGAGAATGTAGGCTTCACGTCTAGGCAAACGGGCGAACGACCGTGAAGATGATAGGTTTACATTGGGACCATTTATATGAATGATAATAGGACTTTTGTGTCCTTGAATTACATGTGTTTTTTGAACTACATATGTTTTATATTGGACCAAAAAGTGCCTTATAGTTTTGGATATATTACAGAGTAGAAAGACTTTACCTTGATTTTCTTCACTTCTATACCTACATTTGATTTCTACTGCGCCATGCCCTGTGCTTTTGATCCTATTTTGTTTTTACCAAGGTTTATTTTTACTGGGTTTATTTTATTTTCTCTAAATTGGTTTTCTTCTTTGCCTATGTTGGTGAAGATGTCTATATTGGTATGAAATCACCTAATATTTAAATGTGGTTTTTGTTGTAAATAAGTGCGTAAATTAAAGAAACATGATTTGTTGATCCAGTTCGTTGGGAAAGACTACGTTTGGGGGCGATCCAAACCAGGAGTTTCACTAATGATCTTGTGTATGCGGTGATTACAATAATGAATACAATAGTCTATTTATAAGAATAAAACCTTAGTCTAAGATATAAAGCCATTGGGTTTCTTGGTCCATTAGTAATGTCCACATCAAATCTTCTAGATTTGGAATAATAAATCTTCTAGATTTACAACACTCCCCCTTGGACATTACGACATAACATAAATGTCTTGTCATAAAAACTCCACATGCTAGGTATCGGTCAAATAATAAGTTAGGGAGGAATGTTATTGATCTTCTAGATCTAAATCTTCTAGATTTATTTCGGGGTTACCGCCCCCCCTGAAGACAACAACACTTTAAGTCTTTGCATCCAAATACCACGAACTTACTTTTCAAAAGTAGTCGTAGGTAAGGACTTAGTAAACAGATCTGCTAGATTGTTACTAGATTGCACTTTTTGAATGGTAATCACGTCACTCTTCTGGAGTTCGTATGGGTAGAAAAACTTAGGTGAAATATGTTTCGTCAGGTTTTCCTAGACGTACCCATTACTAATTTGTGCGATGCAAGCAGCGTTGTCTTCAAATATAACGGGTGGAAGGTGTATCGCCTTTGGCGATACCACACGAGTCACCAATGTGTTTTACCAAGGACCTTAACCAAATACATTCTCGTGCGACTTCAAATAAAGCTATTATCTCTGAGTGGTTTGAAGACGTAGTAACCATATATTGTTTAACCGATCTCCATGAGATCGCGGTACCACCACAGAGAAAAACGTAACCAGTATGGGATATGGCGTTGTGGGGATCAGACAAATAGCCAGCATCCGCATAACCTACTAAGGTTTTGTCTTGGTTCTTTTGGTAAAACAGTCCAAGTTCTTGAGACCCTTAGATGTATTGTAGAACATGCTTAACACCATTCCAATGTCTCCTTGTAGGAGAAGCGCTATATCTCGCAAGCAAATTGACAGCAAATGCAATGTCCGGCCGAGTGCAATTTGCGAGATAGAGTATTGCTCCAACAATGCTACGATAAGGAACTTCTGGTCCCAGAATTTTTTCTGAATCTTCTCTTGGTCTAAATGGGTCCTTATCCACTTCGAGGGATCGGACAACCATAGGGGTGCTAAGTGGATGAGATTTATCCATGTGAAATCTCTCCAATACCTTCTTCACGTAGGTCGACTGATGTATAAGGATTCCTTCTGGGAGATGCTCGATCTGCAAGCCGAGACAGTACTTGGTTTTACCCAAGGCTTTCATTTCAAATTCGGCTTTCAAGATTGAACTGGCTTCTTCAATCTCTTTGCATGTTCCGATTATGTTCAGGTCATCAACATAGACGGATATGATGCAAAAACCATCTTGCGATTTCTTCGTGAATACGCATGGGAAAGCTTTATCGAATGTGTATTCCTTCTTCTGAAGAAATTCACTAAGTCGATTGTACCACATGAGGCCCGATTGTTTCTGGCCATACAACGACTTCTGCAATTTTATGCTATACATACTGCGATTTTCACCATCCCTCATCTGAGGAATGTCAAATCCATCAGGGATTTTCATATAAATGTCGGCATCAAGTGATCCGTATAAGTACGCGGTTACTACGTCCATTAATCTCACTTGGAGATTCATTTTAACTGCCAAAGATATCAAGTAGCGGAACGCTATTGAGTCCATGACGGGAGAATAGGTTTGATCAAAATCAATCCCGGGTCTCTGCGAAAACCCTTGTGCTACAAGCCTCGCTTTATACCTCTCCACAATATTGTTCTCATTTCGTTTCATACAAATACCCATTTATATCCTATGGGAATAACGCGCGCGGGTGTACGAACGATAGAGCCAAATACATATCTTTTGTTAAGCGATGCGAGCTCTGCATCAATTGCCTCTTTCCATTTAACCCAATCGGAGCACTTCCGGCACTCGGCGATTGTTTTGGGTTCTGGATCTAGATCATTTATAATGGAAAAGGCGATTGACGCTGCAAATGTGTCGTCGACGACAGTAATATTTCTATTGTATGTTTCTCCCGTATCTGTGAAGTTCACAGAGACTTCGACGTTTACGTCAACCAGACCTTCCTCATTTCCCATTGTATTTGGGTCTGGTCGTTCCACGATCCTAGTGCATGGAATATTTTGTGTACGTACTTCATCACTAGGACTCTCGTCTCCTAGAGACTTGGAGTTATCTAGACGGATCTCTTCTAGAAATTTTACATTCGACTGACCAGATTTGCTAGCCTTTCGTTTAGGTGTGTTACTATCTCTTGAGGGTCCCTTACGCTTTTGGCGTGTGGGAGCATGAGTACTCGTTTTGCTTGGGACCTCAACCCTTTCCGGAGCATTTACTGCAGGTATATGCGATTTAGTTACACCTCTATGGTTAGTGAACGCGTCTGGCAGATTATTTGCTAAGTTTTGCAAGTTAATGATCTCCTGAACTTCTAGTTCAGATTGATTAGTGCGTGGATCTAGATACTGAAGATTACTTACGTTCCACGTAAGCTCCCGGTATTCATTCAATTTTGAATTCGGATCTCCCCCTAATGCCGAAAAGTAATCTTCATCGAACGTGCAATCAGAGAACCGGACCATTAATTGATCCCCGAACAAAGGCTCGAGGTATTTCACGATGGATGGAGAGTCAAATCCGACATAAATACCGAGTTTCCTTTATGGGTCCATAGAGGTTCGCTTTGGTATCATTATTGGAAAGTATACCGCACATTCGAAAGTATGCAGATGGAAAATGCTAGGTTCTTTCCCACGCACTAACTGTAGGGGGGAATGATCATTATATGCAGTTGGATGGATTTGGATTAAGTGCGATGCATGTAGGACTGTATGCCCCCAGCATGAAGTGGGTAGTTTAGAGTTCATAAGAAATGGTCTCGCGATAAGTTTGATACGTTTTATTAGCGCTTCAGCAAGACCATTTTGGGTATGGACGTAGGGGACCGAATGATCCACTTTAATTCCCATGGCCATACAATAATCTGTAAAGGCCTTCGAGCTGAACTCAGCTGCATTATCCATGCGAATCGATTTGATTGGATAATTCGGGAATTGAGCTCTAAGCTCGATAGTCTTCTCAATGAGCTTCGCAAAAGCTTGATTGCGGGTGGACAACAAACATGCATATGTCCACCTAGTGGAGGCATCAATAAGGACCATGAAATAACGAAATAGTCCTGATGCTGGGTGAATCGGCCCGCAAATGTCTCCTTGAATTCGCTCAAGGAAAACCGGAGACTCTAGTCCAACCTTAGTGCGCGACGGGCGTACTATTAACTTACCCTTAGAACATGCATCACAGATATATTCATCAACAGGAGGGATTCTATTATTCGAAATATTATGACCAGTTGAATTAGATAGAATCCTACGTATCATTGTTTGTCCCGGATGACCTAACCGCTGATGCCATAATTTAAAGGAATTTTGGTTCATGAAATTTCATACTCATCGCTAGATGGGAACTAGACAGCCGGATGTAGGAATAGTACAAACCGGAGGAGAAGAAAGGAAGTTTTTCTATAACTTGTTTACGGTTACCTCGAGTAATAGCCATCAAAAGGTATTCGTTATTGTTCTCGGTTTTAGTTTCAATATGATACCCGTTTATCCTAATATCCCTAAAACGGAGTAGGATACGCTTAGATTGTGGAAACAATAAAGCATTATCGATTATGAGTTCGGTACCCATGGGGAGGACAATGGAAGCTCTCCCGGAGCCCACTATCAACATACTATCATTGGCTATTGTAGTTATACTCCCCTTACGTTCTATCAAGTTATGAAAATACTTCCTATCTTTTAGGATCGTATGTGTGGTGGCGCTATCTACTGATTAGGCGTGAAATTGTTATGTTTTTGTGCCCAATTCACTCATGTTTTGAGTGTTTTCGATGAGTGCTTGGAGTCAAATGAGCATTATTTCTATACATTGATAAATTTGTCTCTTTGATGTTCATAGGTGAATAGAGGACGAAAAGAGGAGTTCGTAGGACTTTGAATCGACTCAAACGGATGCCCGGATGAGAAGATATTGGAGAAATACGATTGGTATTAGTGCGGACGAGGAAAAGTATCATTTGGAAGGGATAGAGATCACTCGAGCGCATCACTCGAGCGCCACCGCTCGAGTGCCTTACTCGAGCGCGCAAACATACAGAACCATTCTTGCGCTCGAGCAGCTCGAGCGCCACCGCTCGAGCGAATCGCTCGAGCGCCCAAAACTTACAGAATCATTCCAGCGCTCGAGCAGCTCGAGCGCGACCGCTCGAGCGAATGCGTCATTCGAGCTACACTGCTCGAGCGGTACCGCTCGAGCGTTTTGCTCGAGCGCCCATATACTTTTGCCTCCGGATGCGTATTTTCGGCCCATTAACTCCCGTTTCGACCCGGTGCCTATATATACCTCTTCCAAACACGAAACATCAGATTCCCGACTTTAGAAATAATTTTAGACTTAGTTTTTGGAGAGGAAGAAGGAGAGCAAGCTTTATTTTACGTTTTGTTGAGGTTTTGCATTCGAATTCTTAGTTTCTTTTCATTAGTTCGTACTTTAAACGCTTTTAATTCCGTTTTAGTTAATTCAATTTGAGTTATTCGTATTTATTTTCTTTTTAAACCCTAGTTTATGTTTCTTAGTTTCTTTATTCAATTCAGCATGTTTATGTTCGTCGTTTCTTTTATTGCTTTTATTTTTGTTAAAACCATGTCCGGCTAAAACCCTTGCATGCTTGGGTTAGGATGAACTCGTAGAAGTAGGATGTGGGTACGTAATTAGGGTAATTCGTGACGTTAGTTTTAATTCTCTTAGTTAATGAATTCTTATAATTAATCTGAACTTTACCTTTGAATTTAGTACGAAAGTGTTAGAGAGAGGACGACCGCATCACTCAATAACAATTAGTAGTCTTAACGAGAGGGTTTAGGAAAGGTTAATTCATCTACCGGTTTAGCGAAGGAGGACGACCGCATCACCTTAGTTAAATTAGGGTCTCATTAATTAAGCACAATCCATTAACTTGTTAGTGGATTAGTGAAGTCGAGTGTTAGGGTAAAGTATTAGGGTTTAGAATCTTGAGCTTTCACCTTGCATTCTTAGACTTAGGTTAATTCTTGTTTGTCACGATTACTTTGATTATGTACCTGCTCCGTTAGTATACGTAGGGATTCCTATCCTGAGCATCACCATCTCTTATTTAAATCCAACCCTTAGTTAATTCGTCTGCTTAGGTATTTTAATTTAGTTAGTTTATTTTAGTTTAATTAATCTTTCTTAAAAAATCCAAAAACAATACACTCATATTAACTACGACGCGTAGATCTACAGGGATCTATTCGCATATACACTATCCCGTGGGTACGATATACTTGGTCCCTATACTTGCCCATACTACAGTGAACCCGTTCTCTTGCGGGGTAGCTACTAGTAGAAGCTAGTGTAGTCGCTTCAAGTCATCTACCAAACATAAATCACTATGGGCGTCCATCATGCAAGAGGAAATAGTCCAAACCTAGTAGTTGATTTGTTTACAAGCCATAAATGAGAACAACAATATCCAAATAAATACATGGACAACTATTAAGGTAAACACATCAAAGCTAAAAATGATAAATTCATTCATAAAATAAAATATCCGAAAGAAAGGATCCAAAAGAAACATAACTTGAAATTGTTTTATTTAGAAAACAAAATAATAGAAATAACTAAATACGTAAATCACTCGTCATCTACAAAGTCCTTAAGCTCAATGCCCATAGGATCTACATTGTCTTGGTCAGGGTCTGCTTCGGGCAAACTGACATGGTGAGATTCAACTCTAGGAGCCTTCCCCTTATCGTCCTTCTGCTGCTTTTGGTAAGCCTCGACCAAATGTTTGGGAGTGCGACACGTGCGAGACCAATGACCATTGCATCCGCATCTGTAGCAGGACTGTTCAACCTTATCTTGATTATCAGATTTTCGAGTAGCGGAGTTCGTGTTAGGTGCAGCCTTCCCACGAGCCTGAGCTTGATTGTTATTCGAGGCACCTGGATTAGCGGATTTATTACGACCTCGACCTTGGCTACGAGTTCGTTTACTTCCTCTCCCCCTTCCACGCTTGCGACCTCTTGTACTGCTTTGAGCTACAACATGTGCTTCGGGCACAGCTTTTGAGCCAACCAACCTCGCATTATGATTCTGCATAAGGAGTTGGTTATGCTTTTCCGCTACTAGAAGTGCAGAAATTAGCTCAGAGTGTACAATGTAGTTCTTAGCCCTATACTACTGCTGGAGTACAAGATTTCTTGCGTGGAAAGTCGACAAAGTCTTCTGGATTAAGTCGTCCTCAGTTACAGTTTTCTGACATAACTTTAACTGAGACACAATACGATGTAGGACTGAGTTGTACTCCGTTACGGACTTAAAGTCTTGGAAACGGAGGTTCAACCAATCGTATTGGGCTTGAGGGAAGAGTATATCATTTTGTTGTTGGAAACGGTCCTTCAGGGACTTCCACAACGTTCCGGGGTCTCTCTCAGTGAGATACTCATTTTTCCGGTCCTGATTGAGATGATGTCTAAGGAAAATCAAAGCTTTCGCCTTCTGGGCGTCAGTTGATTTTGAATCATCGACAATCGCACCGCTAAGTTTGGTTGAGGCTAGATGTATTTCAACATCTAGTGCCCATGTCAGGTAGTTACTACCGTCAAGAGTAAGCTCAACAAATTCTTTTTTGGTAATATCAGATATTATTCACTACAATTATTAAAGTGACACGGGTAAGGGGAGTGACCAAATTTACGGGCAACAGGGAGATAAGGATTTATTTAATTACTCTAGAGCACATAGAGACAAGTATTGGGCGCCGTCTACCCAAAACATCATTATACGGTCCGAAAAATACCAGGCACCGCCTACTAGGGCATGATATGTGGACTATGAAGAAATAAACTATGTGCGAGATAAATAATGCACGTAGGATAATTAAATCACATATACATGCATAAACAATTAAGGAACAAAAATCACATGAAAACAATTTCTAGGAAAATATACGATTTAATAGACAGGGAAAATATTCATAAGGCTAAATATTTCATGTATATTAATGTAATTTAACGAAATATTTTCAGGATTAAAAATAAATTAATACGGATTTTGAGATATCAAGATTGTAAATGCAACAGGGTTAAGAGATCACAAGAATCCGGGGAAAAACACCGTGTGGGTCGCGCACGGTGGATGGGAGGCATCGCACGGAGGGCGGCAGTGCACGAGCGGCACGGGTAGGTGCACGGGCGTGCAGCGGATGGGCGCGCGAGCGCGCGGATGGACGCGCGACGGGCGCGGCATGCGCACGGTGGGCGCGCGGCGTGCTCGCGCCATGCGAGCGACAGACGCGGTGTGCGCGCGGCAGGCGCACGACGGGCCCGGCGGCTTGCGCGAGGCGGCGGTCGTCTCGGGCGGTGGACGGCGGCGGTCGTACGCCTTCGGGACGTCGGCCGTTGCTCGTCAATTCAATATTCAATAATTAAATCCAAAAATCAATTATGAATCAAATAAATTCATAGCAAAGGTACACATGAAAACATGAAATACATATGAAAATTAATTTAGGGCGTACTGTATAAAATAATTTAGGGCAGAGATTCGTGCTGATAACGTGTTGTAAATAAGTGCGTAAATTAAAGAAATAAGATTTGTTGACCCATTTCGCCGGGAACGACTACGTCTGGGGGCGATCCAAGCCAGGAGTTTCACTAATGATCTTGTGTATGAGGTGATTAAAATAATGAATACAATAGTCTATTTATAAGAATAAAACTCTAGTCTAAGATATAAAGCCCATTGAGTTTCTTGGTCCATTAGTAATGTCCACATCAAATCTTCTAGATTTGGAATAATAAATCTTCTAAATTTACAACAGTTTTTAAACACCCTACTGAGCGTTCAATTCAATGAGAATGCATTTATAGTATTTTTTCTCGTTTTTATTCCATAAGAATAGTTAATGAATAAAATATGAATAGTAATTTGATAGTGTGTACAATTAAAAGTTACTTTTGAAGTAGGATGCATTTGGAGAGTATAATTTTTTTGAGGTAGAGGTCAAGAATATTTTGAGGTGGTACACATGTGTCGAATATGTGGTAAACTTCTTTCCCAAAAATGCTCGCTTGCATCGGTGGTCCGCTAATATAAATCCGTTGTTTACAACTTGGACTCCTGAATATCTAATCCAATTTGAGCAACAAGACTCTTTAATTGGATGGAGGAGCATTATTATTTAGAACCCGTTTATCTTTTAAATTCTAATATTTTATAAGTTGTTTTAAAAATTTATAAGATATAATTTTTAAGTAGCTTATAAGTTGTTAAAGTGTTTGACTAATACAATTTATAAGATTTTTGAAAATTTTTAATAATTTTTTTTAAATATTAATTTTAATATAAAAAATTTATTTTTTTACTTTTTATGTTAAGGCAGAGGTAGGTGAGGGTGGGGGATGAGTGACGTGGGTGGTTGGGAGTGGGGGTGGTTAGGAAAATAAGTTGGAAAATCCCAACTTATTTTTTTTACAGCTTATAAATTGTTAGAAGCTTATTTTATAATTTTATAAGTTCTTGAACCTTTTATTTTGACAAACACCATTGAAGAATTTCCAAACCAAGAGTCACCCAAGCTGTTTTAATGAGCTTGTAAGCTCATTCAAATATACTCTTACTCCACGTTAAAGAATATATGGTATATTCTTTTTGTTGTCTGTTTTCTGTATTGTTTTGGTGGATGTTTTTTAGTTTCAATTAATTAACTTCATATCAGATTTCAGCCTATGTGATGTTTGTGCGTGTTGGGAGAGCTGTTAAACGAAATGAGTTGTTTGTGAGCTTGGCTCGGCTTAATAGTTAAATATTTTCTTATAATTTCATTGGGTTTGTCAGGCTCGATTCAGCCGTAAAATTCATTAGCGAGCCAAGCTGAGCTCGAGCTCGAGCTCGCTCGACTTGTATAACAGTTTTACGTATTGGTGTACTTATATTCAGATGTGTTAATTTGGGATATAGTATGTGATTAAAGTGGACGTGAGTCGGTTTGGGTTAACGTTCTTTTTTTTTATCAGGAAAAAATTTCATTAAAAGCCAAGAGTTTACAAACGTACAAATTAAGGTGTGAGTTACACCTCAAAACTTACACATAAGCTCCAAACTAACAAAACATGACTAGCAACTTACCCTCTGTCAAAATTACAACACTGGATAAGGATTCACACTCCACTCTAAGAAATTCGAATCAGGCTTCCATTCCGCATAATGCATCATCCAGTTTCAACAGTAGACTTTGAGTTCATCAAGCATTTTATCTATTCGGAGCTGATCTTCTCTAAATATGCACCTATTCCTAGCCCTCCATAACAACCATACTCCACATTCCCAGATGTATAATGACACACGTTTCTCCATTCTACCATCCCTAAAACCCCAGAAGTGCAGCATGTTTGTAGCAGGACATGAAGAAAGAACCAAAACAACTCTCAACCACTTAGCACACCTCATCAAGAACTCATGAACAACCAAACATTCAAAAAATGTGTCTGACAGATTCAAGTTCAACATTACAGAAAACACACAAAGTATTCACTGACGATGGAACAATACCCTATGTTGTTGATTATCCAAGGTAGGAAGACGTTCTTTGAGAACTTTCCACACATGTATGACCTTGGGGGTGCCCAATTATTCCATAATAGCTTAAACTCCTTCCTTTGCTCACTATCGCCACCAATCTTCCTTCTCAACAGCCAATTGTATTCCTCTTTGACGTTGTAAAGTCCGTCCCTAGCCTTGTTCCACCTCAAAAAATTAGTCTCGCCTTGTCTCGGTTTGGGTTAACGTTCTTGATTTTTGTAGACTTTTCATTACTATTATAGATTAACTAGGTTATTTCATTGCTTTGTTTGTTGTGGTTGATTGAATGTATACTTGGAGACTAGTTCTAGTTGCACTTGATGTATAATATGCACTTGGATTTAAAAAACAATATCTCAAGCAGAAATTAGTAATACTAAAAAAGTAACTAATAATACTCCAAGAAGTACTCGGTAATACTCCAAGAAGTAATCACTAATACCTCAATTGCTAAAAAACACAAAGTTCGGTGTGTTAGTTGTAACTACAAATTTCAAAATTTATTTGCTTACATTAGTGTGTGTTTTGAAAAAATTAAAATTAAAGTTAAAATTAAATTAAAATACAAGTGTATGCTTTGCACTTGAGTGCATGCTTAGAATTTGTGATACTAAAAAATGCATCCTCCTGAAGCAATGGATCCCACCAAAATATATTGCATGTGCTTTTTACTTGCATCAGTTCTAGTCTGTAAGCATAAGAGCATTCTAATTTGTATACCTATGAAAACCTAATGATCAGTGTCGTGGGTGTGAAACACTTCCTTATGACTCCCTAACAACTAACACACCCTCACAGCTTGTAGGTGTTTATTTTCTTTCTACACACAACACACTTGAATACGCAGCTATGAGCTTGTATTTATAGTGTGGATTCAAATGTAACCGTTGGATGAAATTACATTTGAATCCATACAATTAATGGTTTCAACCACTTTTCTTGGAATGCAGCCTTGTCAGTGTCAGAGTTGCTGCCTTGTGCTGATTGGTCCACGTGGGCCAGATCCAACGGATCTTTGACTCAGTGGGTTGACTAAGACCCACTGACTTTAGGTAGCTTCCTCCTTCACTGACTGATGATCTTCAGTGGACTGAACGTCTTCAGTGTGGTTGTCCTTCAGAGACTGTTTGAAGATCACTCCAAGAAGTTTGTCATAAGGCTGAATGACAAACTTCCCTGACCACAGTAGCCTGACTCCTTCAGGGCCTACTTGGTGCAGCACTGATCCTCTTGATCATGCTCTTCACTGAGTGGTCCACTTGACTTAGCTTAGATCAGCCAGGTTTACACTCAGTGGGACATCCTTCAGGCTTCTCTTCTGATTCAAGTCTGGCATGGCTTCAGTTAGATCTTCTTGGTGTCATCTTGATATCCTCAGGCTGTGTTGCTGAGTTCCCCCTCGCTGAGTTCCCCCTCAATTGAGTGTTCCCTCAACTGAGTTCTTCTCAACTGACAACCTATTCTACTAGAAGCTAACCTAGCCTGACCTGAAACAAAGGATACTATCCTGACTGCTTTCAAACCTATTACAAGTAGTTTTGGAAAAATCATCAAAACTAAACATATCCCAACATATACCTATTCTTGGGTATAAATTTTTGCTACATCAGTTGTCACATCAAAAGTTAATTATACCTATCAATTTATACTTCTATTCTTCAATCATCTCAGGTATAAATTTCGAAGATCCACTATCCATTTTATTAATTAAATAAATATTTTTTAACTTAATATTTCATAGTATATTTTGATTTTAATTATATTAATTTATTTAAGTAAATAAAAGAAATATTTATGAATTTAAATTAACATGTTTAATTGGTTAATTTTTAAATCGTATTTATTGTTAATCTTTTCAACACATTAATTAATTTAATAGTACTTTTTGCATAAAATTGTGACAAATAAATTTTAAAATTTTATTGAATTATGGTAAAGGCAAAGATAGCAAACTCTCACAACAATTTATTCAACTATGAAATAAAACAACTAAAAAAAAGGGAATTTGCAGGCAAGTAGCAACTATTAAAAACAACTTTAAAGAATAAAAAATATATAGTTTGGAGCCCACAATGTCAACCTTTTCCAATTGAACCCAGTGGCAAATATCTGTTAATGCTATTTCTCTCTACTCAAATGCTACCCTTCCACCATAAATTCATTCACACAGGAATGTTACCTTACCCATGGAGATGCTCTAATGCATGCCATAATATGATGTATCATAAAACTATAACCTAGTAATCAAATGCTTCAGTCTTGTTTGACATTTTCATCTGATCCTTGTTACATTTTTTCTTGTATTTTCTCTAACTTATTTGGCATAAATTTGAATGAGACCATCTCATAGCACAAGACAACACAAATTAACACTCATTCCTACCAAAGTGCTAATAAGTCAATGCCCTAGTTATACCAATTTATATTGTCTCATGTCATGAGACGATCTCATACAAGATCTACTCAACATATTTTGTTGGTAGAATAACTTTATATCAAAGATAATTACTACTATCATTTTGCATTAATTTAAGCAAATTAAATAGTACAATTTTGTCTTTTACTTGTTCTTTATAATATGCATTTATCAAGTAAATAAAAGTAAATAAGTTTGAAAATAAAAGAAGAAATGACTTTCAAAGCAATAAGTTGAAAATTATAGTTTTCCAGTCCAAAAGAAATGAATTTCAAAATGTGGTCGACCCAAAGAAAAAATGAGTAAAAGATTTGTGGACGATCCAAAGAGAAAATGGATAAAAAAAATTGGTGGACGATCCAAGAAGAAAAGTGGATAAAAAATAGGTGAACGGAGGAAGAAAAATGAAAAACTTGTCACATCACGTATATATTTATTGCTTAATTAATGATTTTTTAAATTCATATGTGGAACAAATAAAAATGATCGAGTGTATTTAAAATCTCAAAATTGAATATTGGTGAGTGGGAAATTAATCCTGAATTTAGTAATATTTAATGGGATTTGATTTTGAAATTGATTTGATCTTATCCGTGAGGTACATTGAATCAAATTTTCTTAATCTCCAAGTTGGGGAGTTCCTAAAATAAAGAATCTTTAGTATTGTGATCCCTTCATTCTATAACTAAGTCTCGTATTGCAATAGAAAAATAGACAGAGAGATACAAACTTTTAAGCCTCCACATTTTTAAATGGTTTTACATTTTTTACCAAAAAGTATTAATTAATGTTCATCATCGTTAAAAAACGTATAAGCTGGAGGATATGTGAGTAGGTGAATGCCCTGATATTTTGCACTTGCCTTGATGACGAAGACACAGTTTCTTTCTCCGTTTTTGCCGTAACTGGACCTTGAGAAGCCTTTTAATACAGAGAATTCCTCCATAAATTGAGTGTAGTTTGGCCCAAGACCAGAAATCTAAAGAATGCCGGAAGTTGCTCCGGCGGAAATCCATAATACAATCGAATTCAAACTAAATTTAACTTTAATTTGAAGCATCTTTCGGATTGTAGGATTTTCTCTTTTTCGATTTGGGAATGGGATTTATATTTTTCCATCTATAAAAAGATGTGAGAATTGGTTTTCATCCTCAAACCCACCCATGGCGTTGTTCTGGTTCATGTTTGTTCGTGACCAAAAAAAAAAAAAAAAGGAAAATAGTACATTATGTTTGAAAAAGAAACTGAATTCACCATAATTTTAATTATTTAAGTCTTTGCTATAAAAATAAATGAATGAATAAAGAGATTTTTTTTAAATTCATAAATTAATAATTTTTAAGATGCAAGTTGAAATTTATAAATTGATAAGATTGATATTTAAAAAATATATATTTGAGGACATTTCAGTAATATTATATATATATTTTTATAAAATAAATTATTTACTTTACTGCGAAACTAAATCGCCCACAGCGAAATTATATGAGATGTCATGTTTTAATTGGTCACCTGATATTAGGAAGGGTGAAAGCCTTATTGACCGTAGAAAAAACCCTAGTTTCGAGATTTTTGCACTTTTGGTCCCACAGGCCACGCCTCACCGCGATTTTGGTCCCGTTCGCAATTTTTTCGCATTTTTGGTCCCGCCGTTAAGGAACTCAGTTAAGTTAGACGGAGAAAGGCACGTGCTTTGCGCGTGACATATTATTTTAATTAAAAAAAAAATCAGAAACAAAGTCGTGCCTCTTTTCCCAAAATCCCAAAATTGAATCCAAAAATCCCTAAATCAAACACGGCCGATTTCCACCACCACCACCACCACCACCACCACCACCACCACAACCGTTCCCATCGGCGACGCCTCCCCACCACAACGCGCAAAATACATGCCTCGGACTCGCCTCTCCTCCCTACAGCGAGCGCTGCCGTCATCTCCCCTACGGAATGCCAACATTGAGGGCGACGGGAAAGTGACGGGAAAGGGAAATAAGCCGTTGAAGATAAATAAATATCTCCCTTATGAAGGGCCTAGACCGAAATTTGGAGCCATGCTGCGAAGGAAATGTCTGGTTCGATTTGGAGCTCCTAATTACGGTATGTAGATTGTACGAAATTAGGGCATTGTTCTTGTCTGAAAATTAGGGCTTCTTTTATATGATTTGTTATTGACTGGAATTTGTATGAAATTAGGGGTAATTTTGTATGAATTATTCTTGACTGAAATTGGGCATTGTTCTTGACTTGAATTTGTATGAAATTAGGGTTTCTTTTGTATGAATTGTAATTGACTGTAATTTGTATGAAATTAGGGTGTATGAGTTGTTCTTGATTGAAATTGGGCATTGTTCTTGACTGGTATTTGTATGAAATTAAGTTTTTTTTTCTGGTCCAATGTAGGTAATTGTAGTGGTGTCTATACTATAAAAATGCATCATGGGGGAGAAATGTATGAGAAAGAAGATGGGAACTTAGATTACAGAGGAGGAACAATTAGTGCATTTGACTTTGTTGACACTGCAAGGGCAAATATGAAGTATTTAGAGAACTTGGCTTGTCAACTAGGGTATGTTGGTGATAAGGTGTTCTATTCCAAGAATAAAAATGGGAAAATGATGGTTGTTGATGGTGTATTTGATATTGATAGGGTATTCAATAATCATATAAACAGAGTATGTCATGTATTTTTAGATGCATTTAGAGATGATGAATTATGTGAGCATGAGGAAATAGATGGTGAGGTTGAGTGGTATGATGAGGAGAATGTAGGGAATGAAAATATTTTGGTGCTAAATAAGGAGGTAAGGGATGCTGAGAAAGATAAAGAGGGAGTACATATTGAGGTAGGGGATGCTGAGAAAGATAGAGAGGTAGTACCTGATGAGCTTGATATTGGGGATTCTGTGAGACAGGAGGGAGTACCTGATGAGCTTGATATTGGGGATTCTGTGAGACAGGAGGGAGTACCTGATGAGCTTAATATTGATGATTTTGTTAGACAAGAGGGGGTGCCTAATGAGCTGGATGAGCTGGATACAGAAGATAAACATGACCTATTGGATGAGCAGAATACAGAAGATGAATCAGATGAAGATTTCAAGTGTGGCATGAGCAGTGAAGATGAATTTTTGGATGACATCATGTATGATGAGAACATAGATAGTGAAGTAGAGTGGGCTGGAATTATGAGAGATGATAGGCAGAAATCAGTTATTGTGGATGAATCCAGTAATGATGATGTTTTGAGTAATGAATTTGACTTTCATAGTGTTGCATCATCTGAAGATGCTGATGAGGTTGATAGAGACAGAGATCTTACCTTTAGAGCCTCTCAAGTGGAGAATCCAGAGTTCTTCATGGAACAAATTTTTCCTACAAAGCTGCTATTTAGGGAAGCTGTGAACATGCATAGTGTGAAGACTGGGAGAAGTTTGAAAATATTAAAGAATGATGCAAGAAGGATTTATGCAAGATGCAAGCAAGAGGGCTGTCCTTGGCATATTAATGCCTTAAAGGTTTCAGAGCAAGAATGTTTCCAAATAAGAGAGATACTTCAAGAGCATACTTGTGCAAGACAGTATCATGTGGACAATATAAGATCAGGATGGTTGGCAAAACAATATGAAAAAGAGTTCAGGGCTGATCCAAAAAAGAATGTGAAAGGGTTCATGCATACAGCTTCAATGAAGTTTGGGTGCCATATTTCCCCTCATCAAGCCTATAGGGCTAGACAGAAGGCATTGAAGCAGATTGAAGGAGATTCCACTGAGCAATACACAAAGCTTTGGGACTATTGTCAAACATTGATTGAGAGGAACCCTGGATCAACTGTTATACTAAAGTTGGATAATGGACCTAGTGGCAGCAGATTTAGCAAGTTGTACATTTGTTTTGCTGCATTGAAGGAAGGGTTCAAATCTGGTCTTAGACCATGGATTGGAGTAGATGGTTGTCATCTAAAGGGTTTATGTGCAGGTGTATTGTTGACTGCTGTTGGGATAGACCCCAACAATGATCCATACCCATTAGCTTATGCAGTTGTGGAGAGTGAGACCAATGAAGCATGGGAGTGGTTCTTGCAGCTTTTAAAGGCTGATTTTATGGTAGAGAGGGAAGACATGTATACTTTCATGTCAGATAAACAGAAGGGTCTCATCCCAGCTTTTGAGAACATAATTCCAGGCGTGGAGAACAGATTCTGTGTAAGACACCTTCATGGTAACATGAAGAGAGCTGAATTCAAAGGTGATGCTTTCAAGAAGGCATTGTGGGATGCTGCAAAGGCTACAACAGTAGCTTCATTTAACAAGGCAATGTCCAAGATTGGAGAGCTGGATCCAAGGTGTCTTGCATGGCTCCAACAAAAGCCTGCCTCACAATGGTCAAGGTCACATTTCAGCACATATGCTAAGTGTGACACTCTTGTCAACAACATGTGTGAGATATTCAACTCGGCCATATTGGATGCAAGATCATCACCTATCATAACTATGTTAGAGTGGATCAGAGAATACATCATGAGTAGGTTGCAAAAGAACAGGGACAAGTGTGAAAGGAAGTGGGAGGGTAGAGTTGTTTGTGGTAGGATTAGAAACTTGTTGTGGAAGAGTGTGGAGGCTTCCAAGGACTGCATACCACTAAAATCAAATGAGTGGAATTATGAGGTAACCAGTTTTGATGGATCAAAATATGCAGTGGACTTGAAGGCATGTACTTGTGATTGTAGGCTGTGGGAGCTTTCAGGGGTACCATGCAAGCATGCTGTGGGTGCAATATGTTCACAAGGATGGGAAGTTGAAGATTTTGTCCACAAATGTTACTCTGTGGACACATACACAGCAGTGTATGCACACTCTATCACACCAATGAATGGGCAAGAGTTATGGAATAAGACAGGATACATTCCTCCATTGCCTCCAAACTTTGGGAAAAGGAACAGGGGTAGACCTGAAACAAAGAGAAGGGCTAGTGCAGGTGAAGAAGGGAAAAAAAATCAAGAGTGGTTCAAAGGATGCCAAGGCAAAAGTTTAAGTTGACTTGCAAGTTCAGTGGTGGAGAGGGTCACAATCAGAAGGGTTGTGAATGGAAGAAGATGGCAAATGATTTTATAGAAGATGAAGCAGTGGATGCCAATGATGAAGCTGTGGAGATGTCTCAACCACCTGATTATCCACCATTAACACAAGATGAAGGAACTCAAGAAACTAGAGATATTGTAAGTTAATCAAATCCTCATTTATCTCTATTGTACTATTATGTGTTATGAATATTTTATCTCATTTTCTATTTCTAACAGGTTGAACAAAATCAGGGTATTTCTAGCAGGCCAACAACTAGGCAAGGAAGGAAAAACATGGTAAGGAAAAACAGGACCAAAATTATTATTTTTATTGGTTATGAATGTACTATAATGTATTATTTTCTTATTTTTAATCCATGAGTAGGTAAGGAAAAGGGCTGAAACAAGTGGAGCTACTAGTTCAAGGAAGGTTCAAGTTCAAGAATCTCAAGTGCATTTATCTCAAGCTGAAGAACCTGTTGATCCTCAGGTAAAACATGTTATATTTATATCTATTTTAAAAGTGATTGAAGTGAATCTGATTGATTAATTTACTTATTGTGTAGGATACTCAGATGTCACAAACACTCAATAGAAGTAAAGCTCCATCAACCAATATTTCTGGACCAAGAGGAGTTACAATCAAACCACCTCCACCAATGACATTTCAGCCTCAGAACTTCATTGGAGGTCAAGTACATGTTGGTGGTTCAAGTTCCAGTTCTCTTGCACCTTCATCTGTAATGAATTTCAATCCAAACACATACATTGGTTGCAATGTGAATATTGGTGGAGTCAATACAAACAGAGATGGTATGCGAGTGATCTCACAAGGAGGTAAGAAGTTTGTGACATTATCTAGTCTCACTGAATCAGCAACAGGCAAAAAAACTAAGAAAGAGAAAGAGTTGGGGAAAAAGAAGTAATCTGTTTGTTTATGCATCTTTTGGTATGATGATTGTGTTGGATTTTGTTGGATTTTGTTGGATTCTGTTTTAGGGTTCATGTGGAAGACTTTTGATTATGTTTTGTTTGATCTGTTGTTTAGCTATCATGTGGAAGACTTTTGGATTCTGTTTTAGCTATCATGTGGAAGACTTTTGGATTTTGTTTTAGCTATCATGCTGTTATTTTCATTATCATGTTTCCTGGTGGATTTTGTTTTGATTATAGTATGCTGTTACTTTCTTTTTGCTTGGGTTTGGTTGTGGTTATGTAATTGACAAACATATAACTAGAATACATCATATCATTAGCTTGAAAATAGGTGCATTGCATTACATTAACTTGAAAATAGTAGGTGCAATACATATAAAGATAGTAGCTAATACATAGATGCATTACATTAACTTGAAGATAGTTGGAGCCCAAGATAGAATTATTACAATAAAAAGAACAACTTGCAGTTGTTTTAGTTTTGATAGTTCTTCACCCATATGCACCATATCATTTTTCAGTAGTTGAGCCATTTCAATTGCATTCATCTCCCCCTGTGTTGCATCCTTTAGCTTCTGAGTTAGATTAAAATTCTCTGAAACTAGAGAATCGATTCTCCTCATCATACCAGGAAACATGCCTTGAGCTGCAAGTTCTTGTTCATCTGCCCAAACAAAGAATTTGCAACCTCCACTCAGGGAGTCAACACAGGTATGGAATAACCTACCTTTGCTTTTTGGCTTTTGAGAAACAAATGTGGCTGCAGGTTTTCCACAATAGCACATAAGTTGGTGTGTGCATTTTTGTGATGAACAAGAGGATGAGGACATTTTTTGCCTTGTATTTTTAGTGTGAATGATGAGATTAGGGGTTTGGGGCTTATTTATAAGGCTAGGGTTCACATTTTTGGAGTAAAAAATGTGATTTTTCCCTCCAATGCCTTTGTTTCCATGTATCTTTCCCTCCAATTACTGTATTTTTCCCTCCAATGCCTTTGTTTCCTGTATTTTTCCCTCCAAATGCATAAAAACTGTGTTTGTGAAAAGTTTGGGACTAAAAGTGCAAAAAGTTGACGGTGTTATAACGGCGGGACCAAAAATGCGAAAAAATTGCGAACGGGACCAAAAGTGCAGGCATCGGGACCAAAATCGCGGTGAGGCGTGACCTGTGGGACCAAAAGTGCAAAATTCTCCCTAGTTTCCATTGAACAATGTTAGATGCACATCAATTACTCAAATAAGTTAGTGTAACTTGGCTTAATGAAATAGTGTTACCAATTTTTTAATTATTTTGATGATTTTCATGTTCACTTTGTAAGGATGTTCACACAAATGCTATAATATACTTCTCCTGATTCAAAGAAGCGACAAAAAATTGGGAAAAGATGGGTCTGACTTAGTTGTGTTGTCAGTTATAGGAGACACCACGAGGAGGAGACATCGTCCCGGGTGCACTTGCATCGTTTGCATTGAGCCCCCAGCAAAAAAGGGAAGCACGAGCAAAAAAGGGAAGCACGTCATTTCAAGACTCTGGTAATGCGCAAGAGAAAGCGAGATGATAAAAATGTAGCTGGGACGAGCTTGACATCGTTAATGAATTCTAATACCTTGCCTATGGATACTTACTCGGGCGAGAGTGGGAGGTCCGGTCGCGACCTGCAGGTGAGAATTTAGGCTTCATGTCTCGACAAACGATACAAAGATGATAGGTTATACTTGGGACTCTTTATATGAATGATAGTAAAACTTTGTGTCCTTGTACAATGTACATGTATTTTTTTGTATTGGACCAAGAAAGTGCTTTATAGTTTGAGCTATATTACGATGTAGAAAGACTTCACTTGGATTCTCTTCACTTTTGTACCTACATTTATGACTTACCAGGGAGTGGTTTTTCTGTTGATTTTCTACTGTGCCAAGATATGTGCTCTTGATTTTATTTATTTTTACTGTGGTTAGTTTTCGTTTATCTAAATTGATTTTCTTATTTGCCTATGTAGGTAAAGGTGTCTATATTGGTATAACATCACCAAATATTGGTATTATAATTTACAAAAACCCCATTGAGTGTTCAATATTGTTGTAAATCGTAACCGCAAAATAGAGATGCAGTTTACCCAATTCGTTGATAACGACTACGTCTGGGGGTGTACCAAACCAGGAGTTTTCACTAATATATCTGTGTATGCGTGTGTATATAATATTGAGTACATAGGTCTATTTATAATATAGAAATCCTAATCTAAGCCTAAAGCCTATTTAGGTTATAAGCCCATTAGTAATGTCCACAACAAATCTTCTGGATTTGGTATAATAATTCTACTGGATTTATAACACTCCCCCTTGTACATTACGACATAACGTATATGTCTTGTGAGAAAAACTCCACATGCTAGGTAGCAACAAGCATTTAGTTAGGGAGGAATACAATTTATTGATCTTCCAGATCTAATCTTCTGGATTTACTTCGAGGTTACCACTCCTCCTGAAGACAACAACCCTTTGAGCTTACGCATCCCGATACCATGAACATACTTCTCAAAAGTAGATATAGGTAGGGACTTAGTGAATAGATCTGCTAGATTGTCACTAGATCGCACCTTTTGTATGGTAATTACGCCACTCTTCTAGAGTTCGTATGGGTAGAAAAATTTCGGTGAAATATATTTCGTCAGATTTCCCTTGACGTACACATTACTCATTTGTGTGATGCAAGTTGCATTGTCTTCAAATATAACGGTAGGGGATGTATCATTTTTAGCGATACTACACGAGTCACCAATGTGTTTTACCAAATATCTCAACCAAACACATTCTCGTGAGGCTTCAAATAAATCTATTATCTATGAGTGGTTTGAAGATGTGGTAATCATAGTTTATTTAACCGATCTCTATGAGATTGCGGTACCACCACAGAAAAAAATGTAACCAGTTTGGGATACGACATTGTGGGGATCAGACAAGGAGCCAACATCCGTGTAACCTACCAAGGTTTTATTCTGGTTCCTAAGGTAAAACAATCCAAGATCTTGAGACCCTTGGAGATACCGTAGAACGTGCTTAACACCATTCCAATGTCTCCTTGTAGGAGAAGCGCTATATCTTTCAAGCAAATTAACTGCAAATGCAATGTCTGGTCTAGTGCAATTTGCGAGATAGAGTAATGCACCAACAACGCTAAGATAAGGAACTTCTGGCCCCAAATTTTTTTCTGTATCTTCTCTTGGTCTAAATGTGTCCATCCACTTCGAGGGATTGGACAACCATAGGTGTGCTCAGTGGATGAGATTTATCCATGTGAAATCTCTCCAATACCTTTTTTACGTAGGTTGACTGATGTATAAGGATTCATTCTGGGAGATGCTCGATCTGCGTGTCGAGACAATACTTGGTTTTACCCAAGATTTTTAAATCAAATTCAGCTTTCAAGATTGAACTGGCTTCTTCAATCTCCTTACATGTTCCGATTATGTTTAGATCATCAACATATACGGATATGATGCAAAAACCATTTTGCGATTTCTTCATGAATACGCATGGGAAAGCTATATCACATGTGTATCCCTTCTTCTGGAGGAATCCACTGAGTCGGTTGTACCACATTAGACCTAATTGCTTTAGGCCGTACAACGACTTCTGCAGTTTTATGCTATACATACTGCAATTTTCACCATTCCTTATCTGGGGAATCTTAAATCCATTAGGGATTTTCATACAGATGTCGACATCTAGTGATCCGTATAAATATGCGTTTACTACGTCCATCAATCTCATCTGAAGATTTAGTTTAACTGCCAAATATATTAAGTAGCGGAACGTTATTGCGTCCATTATGGGAGAATAAGTTTGATCGAAATCAATACCGGGTCTCTGCGAAAACCCTTGTGCTACCAGTCTCACTTTGTATCTCTCCACAGTATTGTTCTCATTTCGTTTCCGTACAAAAACCCATTTATATCCTACAGGGATAGAGCGCGCGGGTGTACGAACGATAGAGCCAAATACTTTTCTTTTATTTAGCGATGCGAGCTCTGCTTCAATTGCCTCTTTCCATTTTATCCAATCGGAGCGCTTCCGGCATTCAGCTATTGTTTTGGGTTCTGATCTAGATCATTATTTATAACGGAAAGAACAATTGTCGCTGCAAATGTGTCGTAGACGACAGTAGTATTTATATTATAAGTTTCTCCCGTATCTATGAAATTCATAGACTTCAACGTTTATATCAATCAGGCCTTCTTCATTTCCCAGTGTATCTAGGTCTAGTCGTTCAGCAGTCCTAGTGTGTTGAATATTTTGTGCACGTGCTTTATTACTAGGATGCTCGTCTTCTTGACGAATCTCTTTTGGAGACTTTAAGTTTTTTAGACGAATCTCTTCTTGAGATTTCACGTTTGACTGACCAGTTTTGCTAGCTTTCCTTTTAGGTGTGTTTGTATTATTTATAAGTCCTTTACGCTTCTGACGTGTGGGGGTATGTATACTTGATTTAATTGGGACCTAAACCCTTTGGGGTGTATTTACTGCAGGTATATGCGATTTAGTTACACCTCTATGGCCAGTAAACACGTCTGACAAATTGTTTGCTAAATTTTGCAAGTTAATAATTGACTAGTGCGTGGATCTAGATACTGAAGATCACTTACGTTTCACATAAGTTCTCGATATTCATTCATGTTGATGTTAGGTCAATGTTGTCAAGATTGTTACAATATTTTCTGCAACATCAGAATTCGCCCTTTCTCCTAACACTAACTTCGAATGTTGCAATATTGTCTTTAATGTCTAAACATGCAGAACGAAGACGTGTTGGTTACCAGGTCAATTGGTTGCAGTTTAGAGTGAGTTATTAAGATCATGGAGGCTTAGTGTTGGACATTTTTACATCATGGGAAACCATAATTTTTTGTGTTCACATGCAAGGATCGATGTCTATAAATACCGTACGCATGAGACACTATGAAGCGAAGAGTTCGAGATATCTATTTTACATATAACAAGTGTAGTTATTTCGATTCCCTCCTTTGTAATTCTAGAAGTGTTTTAGTTTGACCTTTGAGTAGGTTCTTTGGTTTACACTCTTAGAATTATAGGCTTTTGATTGTATACCTAGGGTATATAATCTTGATGTAAATTCCTATAGTTGGTTTTTACTTTGTCTTTGTATCACTACTCTTTATAGTGAAATTTCGCCATGATGCATCATAGATTATTCAATAATAATCTATGCTAAAATTTTGATATTTCGTTTGCAAATTTTATTTTCTGTTTTTCAAAGTCTTCCGCTGTGTATGTTGTCGTTTATATTTCAACACCTTTGACAACATTCTGGAAAAACACTCACGCACACCCTTCAATTGGCACCAGAGCCGTAACTAGATATACTTAGTTAGATCTTGTGTCTTTAAGTGTGTAAATTTCGTTTGCAATGGAATATCCACTTACCCCCGCTTTAAAACCACCCAGAGCCATAACTAGATATACTTAGTTAGATCCTGTGTCTTTAAGTGTGTAAATTTCGTTTGCAATGGAATATCATTTACCCCCGCTTTAAAACCACCGATTCTAGATGGATCGAATTATGCATATTAGAAACCAAAGATGCGAATGTATATTAAATCCCTTGATGAACGAGTATGGAGGAGTATATTGTCAGGATGGACTCCACCCAGAACTCTAGCCGATGAAGATAATGAAGCACGAGTCAAACATGAACTGGATTGGATTAATGATGAAGTAACTTTGGCCAGCTACAATTCGAAAGCTTTGAACGCCATTTTTACATCAGTTGATGTATCTATGTTCAAATTAATTTCGAATTGTATATCTGCAAAAGATGCTTGGGATCGTTTGCAAGAGCATTGTGAATGATCTGAGAGTGTTCGTAGAACAAAACTACGAATGCTAGGTACCAAGTTTGAAAACCTCAAGATGAGAGAAGATGAAACTATCTCGGCCTATAACGAGAGACTTTCTGAGATTGCCAATGAATCTCACTCTCTAGGTGATCCAATTTCAAATACCAGGTTAGTTCATAAAATTTTAAGAACTGTTCCAAAATGTTTTGATGCTAAAATATGTGCTATAGAAGAAGCTAAGGATACTAATACTATGAGTCAAAATGAATTGATAAGTATTCTAAAAACCTATGAAATGAATCTTGATCAAAAGAATGATTCCTCTGATAAAAAAATATCTGTTTTCAAAGGAGAAACTTCTTCTAAAACTGAATGTGTTGATTTGTGTGATGATAATTTTGAGGACATTGCTTTTCTAACAAATCAGTTTAAATATTTTTTAAAGAATAAAGCTAATAGGTTAAAAGGCAATATTCAACCAAAAGTAGAAATTAACAATGATCAACAAATGCCTGAAAGAAGAAATATATTTAATCAAAACAGGAAATCAGGCAGTAGTAGTAGCAAACCTAGATATGATCCTGAGTATAGGAAGTCAGTAAAATGCGATGCTTGTACTGGTTTTGGTCACTATGCAAATGAACGTGCCAACACTTTACTAAGAAAAAAACTAAACTTTAATGCTACTTTGAGTTATGAATCAGAAGAGGAAAATGAGTCTGAGAAAAATAAAGAATGTGCTTTCTCTGCTAGATTTGTATAGGAAAATGAGTTTGAGAAAAATGAAGAATGTGTTTTCTCTGCTAGATTTGTATATGATGATACTCTTGATGACCATCTGGATGACTATTATACAGATGTTGACACAAATGTTCCATCATTAGTCAAAATATCTGATAATAACAGTTCAGATGTGAGCTGTTTTACAAGTTCATTTGTGGAGACAAGTACTTCCTTACTGGATAAAACTAGTTGTATCTTATGTCAAGAAAACATCAAGGAGATTGAATCTCAATCACAAATTCTAAAGTCAATAACTTTAGAAAATTCTGATTTGAGAGATTCCTTAACCAAGCTCGAAGTAATTCTCACAAGGAAGGACATGGAGCTTGAAAAGCTGAAAGAAGAGCTTAGAGATTCAACCCTGAATTTCAAAAAATTTACCAGAGGCACTGAAATTCTGGACAATGCCTTGATACTTGGTAAATCTAGTAGAAAAGGTCTTGGTTACGTTGGTTCTTCTGAAAAGTCTAAAGCTAGTAATGAACCGGTTACATTTGTAAAATTAGGAGCAGATTCTATAATTAACACTCTTGACTCTGCAAATAAATTGTTTGAAAAATCAAGTAATTTTTATGTCATTACTACTATAAAAAGGGACATATCAAACCTTACTGTTGGAAATTGAAAAGAGATTTAAATGCTAAATCTGTGTCACCAAACTTGTCACCTCATTCAAAAGAACATTTTTTAAAAACTAATTGGGTCAGTAAGTCTAAAAGTTGTAATGTTGTATATACTTCATTAAAAGCTCACGCACCCGGTTCTTGGTATTTTGACAGTGGTAGCTCTAGGCATATGACTGGCAATATTGATTTTTTAACTGATTATAGATTAGATGCCGATGGTCATGTGATTTTTGGAGGTGGTACTCGTAGTGCAGTCATTGGTAAGGGTACTTTAAATGTTCCAGGATTACTAAAACTGACAAATGTGTTGCATGTTGATGGATTGATTGCTAATTTGATCAGTATAAGTCAATTATGTGATGATGGCCTACATGTAGACTTTGATAAAGATTCATGCTATGTGAAAAATGAAAAAGGTGAATGTCTGATGGTTGGTCATAGATATGTGGATAATTTCTATGTCATTGATACCCAAAAAATGTGTAACAATGTGAAAATTGATGAGAGTTTTTTGTGGCATAAAAAACTTGGGCATACACATTACCAGAATATATTGAAATTGATTAAGACAGGTGTTGTAAATGGACTTCCTAGATTACAGCTGAACAAGTCAAAAGTGTGTGGTCCTTGCCAAAAAGGTAAACAAGTCAGAATGTCACATAGAATGTTGACACATTGTTCTACACAAAATTGTTTTGAACTCCTGCATATGGATCTTATGGGTCCAATGGAAACTGAAAATATAGGTGGAAAAAAAATAATCTTTTGTTTTGGTTGATGACTATTCAAGATACACTTGGATTAAATTTCTTAAGGAAAAATCTGAAACCTTTTCTGCGTTTAAAAATCTGTATAAGAAATTCAAAAATGTTTTCAATTCAAAGATCAAGAAAATTAGGTCTGATCATGGAAGACAATTTGAAAATAGTGACTTTACAAAATTTTGTGAAGACAAAGATATTCTACAAGAATTTTCCTCGCCAAAAACACCCCAGCAAAATGGTGTTGCTGAAAGAAAAAATAGAACTCTACAAGAGATGGCTAGAGTCATGCTAGTATCAAAGTATCTTTAAAAAAGATTTTGGGCTGAAGCTCTTAACACTGCATGTCACATTTTTAATAGAGTCTATTTGAGATCAGGAACTACAAAAGCTTCTTACAAATTACTGAATAACAAAAAATCAAATGTTAAGTATTTTCATGTGTTTGGTTGTATTTGTTATATTCTAAATAATAGAGAACAATTGCACAAGTTTGATTCAAAAAGTGATAAAAGATTCTTTCTTGGTTATTCTAGAAATAGCAAAGCATATAGAATCTATAATTTAAGGACTGATACTGTTCAAGAATCCATTAATTTGGTTTTTGATGATAATGTTAGTCTTGCAGGTCCAACCATTGAGGAGGATGTTGTTGGTCCCGGTACAAGACTGAGATATACGTGTATGGGGGGGGGGGGGGGGGGAATACACGTATCCAAAATTTTCTTTTCTTTCAACTGACTGAGTCCCCTTTCTCAGAGTGGTGAAGAACTCAGGGTAGATAATACACCTACTAACTACAAATGAATGCTGGTCAGTTGGCTAACTATCAACTTGAGTTCAGTGCGGAATGCGTGAGCCCTGAAAGTTAATAGTCTTGTTAAAGTTTGCTTTCTAAAAACTTGATTACTCTTTTCTGAAGTAGCAATTAGAAGGGCAGTGCTCAGTTTAATGATCAGGTTGATTGATTCAAGCCTAGTCAACAATGCAATGAATGACTTAATGAATGAACAGTTAAGAGCAATAATCAAAGCAATAAAGAACACAAGGAAGTAACGTGGTTCAGAGACTCAAGCTCCTACGTCCACGGTCCTGATTTAACAGGAGGATCCACTAAGGATTGCCTTGTTTTTAACATGCCAAGGTGCACCAGAATCAGCTACACTCACTGACTCTTACTTCCTCCTTCTAACTCACTAACAACCTCAACCAACAAACCTGACTAGAGGGTTTTGGTTTCAGTTTTGTTTCCAACTAAGGTTGTGATTATCCTTACAAGACTAAGCTATGCTAAGGATGAATAATCACTTCTGAGCTTAAGATATTACAATGAACGCTCAGTGGAATACAAAATAACTCTCTCTGCTAAGAAACACTTGGGAAATTTATGGTTTTCGAGTGCTTCTTGAACGCTGAATGCTTTTGAACGCTTGAGAGTTTGAGTAATTTATGGCTTGGAAATTTCCTATAACCTTGAATGGGTTCAAGGTCTTCTGTATTTATAGGGGACTTCGAAAACTATCCGTTGGAAGAGATAGTCTTATAGGCCATCTACGTAGGGTTTGTTTAACGGATACATCTCCCATGCAGCAGCCGTCCTTGCATGGATTTGGTAGTGCATTTAATGCTTGTCCATTGAAAGGTGCAGACTGAACTCAGACTTCATGCCAGGTCCATACGTGCGTGTCCTTCCTGGATTGGTCCACGTCATCAGGTTAGTGAGAATGTCAGAGCTCATTCCTATGTTTCAGACTTGTCTTATTAAATTCTGTTTGTATCAAGCACAACGGTCTTGCTTGGCCCTACTCCAAGTCTTTTCCCATTACTCAGTGTCATCCTGTTCCATACAGGACTGAGTTAGTAGTGACCTCAGGGTCATACTCTTCATTACTGACACTTACTCAGCCAACTTAGAGAGACTGTCGTAAGTCAGGATGGTGCTCCTATGACTTCAGGCTTCAGTCTTGATTGTCATCAATGAGTACTCCTCTCATTGAGTTCCTGTGAAATGTAAAATAACTAAATACAAATCTAACCAAGACTATCCTGACCACTAAGGCAAATCATCTTTTCAGGGGCTTTGGGATCTAATCAAAACTGACACTGTCCCAACAGATGTTACTGGGCTTATTGATCTACCAGTGAACTCTTCAGATTCTGGTCAAAGTAAAGATGTTGTTCAAAATATTCCAACAACTAAAACAACACCTAAAAAGTCAGAATGTTCTGGGAATTCACTTGAGTACAACAAAGTTCCATCTACCAGGATAATCAAAGATCATCCTGTAGAACAAATCATTGGAGAAAAACATTCTGGTGTTCAGGCAAGAAGAAGAATGGGTATTGTAAACACTCTGGTAAGAACAATCTGTATGTCTTCCATCTGCAACAAGGTAAGTTATGAGTGTTATCATTCCCTAATTGAGCCTCAAAATGTGATTGAAGCTTTGAAAGATGAGAACTGGATTAATGCCATGCATGATTTATTATGTTTGGACTTTAGTACCTAGACCAGAATATACAAATGTTATAGGGACTAAATGGATTTTCAAAAACAAAACTGATGAATCTGGTAATGTTATTAGAAACAAAGCTAGATTAGTAGCTCAAGGTTACACTCAAGTAGAAGGAATTGATTTTGATGAAACTTTTGCTCAAGTTGCTAGAATTGAATCTATAAGACTATTACTTGTCATTGCCTGTTTTCTGGATATTAAGTTACATCAAATGGATGTTAAAGCCTCTTTTTTAAATGAAATTTTGATTGAAGAAGCCTATGTGGAACAACCTAAAGGATTTGAAAATCCTGACTTTCCAGACTATGTGTATAAATTAAACAAAGCTTTATATGATCTCAAACAAGCTCCTAGAGCTTGGTATGAAAGGTTGACAAATTTCCTTTTTAATTTTGGTTTCATTAGAGGTGAGGCATATATAACCTTATTTATCAAACAAACTGAGAATGACATCATGATTGCCCAAATCTATGTTGATGATATTGTGTTTGGTTCAAAAGTGATAAAATGATTGATCTTTTTGTAAAAGAAATGACAACCACTTTCGAAATGTCAATGGTTGGAGACTTAAATTTTTTCTTAGGTCTTCAGATTAAACAAAACAAAAATGGTGTTTTCTTTTCACAAAGCAAGTATGCAAAGAATCTTGTTAAGATGGTTGGACTTGAAACTGCAAAACTAATTAGAACCCCTATGGGTTCAACACAAAAGCTGTGTAAGGACAATTCAGGACATGTGTTGATCCAACTTTATATAGATCTATGATAGACAATTTACTTTATTTAACATCAAGTAGACCAGACATCATGTTTAGTGTATGTTTGTGTGCCAGATATCAGGCTAATTCTAAAGAATCACACCTGAATGCTGTAAAAAGGATCATTAAATATGTTGCAGGAACTTGTGATATAGGAATCCGGTATGGTAAGGACACTAATTGTACATTAATCGGCTATGGTAATGCAGATTGGGCCGGAGACAGTGATGACAGGAAAAGTACAAGTGGAGGATGTTTCTATATGGGAAACAATCTTATTTCATGGCACAATAGGAAATAGAACTGTGTTTCTCAATCCACTGCTGAATCTGAATACATCGCAGCAGGAAGTTGTTGTACTCAATTACTTTGGTTAAAGAAAATGTTTGATAACTATGGTTTGAACAGTGATATACTAACTATATATTGTGATAACACAAGTGCTATCAATTTATCAAAGAATCATGTACAACATTATTTGACAAAGCATATAAGTATAGGACATCATTTTATTAGGGATCTTGTTGAAACAGAAATAGTGAAATTAGAATATATCTCCACTGAAAAATAACTTGTACATATATTCACTAAAGCTCTTGATTTTGAGAGGTTTTCCTCACTAAAGCTCTTGTCTTATGCTCTCTATGAATAAAATAGTACTGTGTTGTGAAGTATGTTTCAACATTATTCACAATATTAGAAAAATCTCAGTAAATTTTTCTAAGTATATGTTCTATTTAATTCCTGATGATTCGTACCTATTGATGGTTGTTTGAATTTGAAAATGAGATTATATTTTTTGTCACATATCTTTACGTATTGAAGTTTTAAAAAAATATCACAAATAAGATACTTTAATCACTGAGTAACTATGGAACACGGAGCTCGCTACTGCGATGTACTCTTTTAAAAAGTTTATTAATATGTATCTATTTGTTCATAAATCCACTGAGTAACTATGGGGCACGGAGCTCGTAACATCGATATTCTCTTTTCAAAAGGTGGATCAATGTGAAATCTTGTGATAAAAGTGCTTGATTGATAAAACAATCCAATGTTGTTTGTGTTATTGAAAAGTTGAGATATGTGTTCTAACAAAAATAATAACATTCTGAGAATTCGAATCACTTATTGATTTATATGAATTAATTGATTTTTGAATAGGATTAATATTAAGGGAATATATTGAGAATATTCTACAGTATTTATTAAAATTCGGTCTTAACATAAATAAAAATCGTGGGTAATATATATATATATATATATATATAATTTCTTTTTCATATTTTCATATCACATAACTTCTCACACCACGTTCGAACAGTTTGTGGGGGAGGTTCTCAAAAACCACCTCATAATGCACGACACAAAGTGGGGCATATGTGATAACTTCCATATTTTCTTCTATATAAGATCTCTTAATTCAATGCTAGTTCTAAGTACTTATAAGCATATATCGAGTCTTGCTCTACAAATTCCTGAAGGTATTTTTGATAGAATACTCAAGTATCACTCACAATATTATTTAGTATCATCTTCTTCAGCCTATGAGATGAGTATATGTGTAAAATTACTGAATATTTTTATTCATTAATTTTTTAATCAATCTTTTTTCTTTTGCAGGATAAAATATCATCTCGAAGAAACGTTCCATCTTCTCCTCATTCCCCCAAATTTCCCGCGTCTTCTTCCACATCTGAGAATCCTCTCAACTTGCTAGCATCAATGGCCTCGAAAACCGATTCCCAGAATGTTGCTACTAATGTCGGCGCCTCTCCGCCAACATCCCCTTTGATTACTATCGATTCTTTCGAAATACCAATCTCTCAAAATGTCAATCCTTCATCTTCGATTCCAAACCCTATTGTTGGTCCCGAAACGAGTTATACATGTGTAGGGGGGGAATACACCTGATGTTACAAATTCAAACTTCTTCTAAATTTTTTTTAGATTAACTCAAGACAGTAGATCATCAGTGGACTTTGAAGTCTGCTGAGATTTACTTATGAAAGCTTACTGAGATATCAGCTCCATTGAAAGCTCAAGACTTTCAGTTGAACTACTATCTAATTAGCTTTCAAATGTGGATTAGTGAGCCCTTAAGAAAACCTCGTTTTGCTTGATAAAAACTTGGTTGAGTAACACACACTTAAAGAAATAGCATAAAGCAAATACACAAGATGTAAAGTGGTTCAGAGATGAATCTCCTACGTCCACTGTCCTGATTAAACAGGAGAATTCCTTTCACTTGAAATTCCTTGTGTTATAGTGCCAAGGTGCACTGATCAGACTAATCCTCTCTAAGGATATTTGATCACTATGATAAATCCAGGTCCTAGTTCCCAAAACAATCAGCTTTCAGACTGATAACAACAATCAGCTTACTAACACCTCTTAACTTTAACTCTCAACCTAACTCTGGGGTTTTGAGTAGGGTTTGGTTCCAACTGTTTGTGAGATAATCCTTACAAGTTTAGCTCAAGGCTTTAAGGATGGATTATATCTTTCTAAGGTTTGGATATAGCTATAAGCTCAGTAACAGAAGGTTTGGTATCCTCTCTACAAATATGAAACACTTGGGAAATAAAGGTGATTTCGAGTGCTTCGTAGTAAGTTATGAGTGTAGAGAATGCTTGTTCTTGTTAAGTTTCCCTTGCATAGAAAAGGGCACGACCTTCTGTATTTATAGACCTTCTTCAAAATCTTCTCGTTGGAGTTGAATCTTCTCAAGTAGTCTCTTGTATCTGATTGGTTCAAACGACTCTATTTAAGCTTTAAGTCTTGTCAAGAAACGGCTGAAAGACCATGCTTGCCTACCAGCTCTCTGGAGAAAGCTAAAGTAAGACTTTTGGTATTTGTCAGTCTGTGATAGGTCGGCTGTCAGTAGAGTACACCTACGTTTCATCTTCTCATTGGGCCGCTCAGTCTACTTGCTCAGAGTCTTGTCTGGTTTTAAGGTGGAACTCAACTGAGAAAACCTTCTTATTCCTTCATTTATTGCAAGCTTTACTGATATTCGATTTGTCTTATTCCAACCAGATTAACTAACAACTTTTAATGTGTTTAGCATTGAATGTGCGTTGTTAGTCCTCATCAGTGGACCTTGATCCTCTACTGATGGTATAGGCTAAGTAAGGATGTACTTAGAAAACATTCATTACTCAATCTTCTTTACTTCACCTCTTCTTCAGCGGACTTCTTCTTCAGTGGACTTCTTCTTCAGTGTATACACTACTTGAATTAGTAAATGCACTTCAGTTCCTTAACATTTGAACTGGTTAACTCTATTCTAACTCTACTGAAAACTTTACTTACAAATGACTTAGGAGGAACCTTTTGGCATTTTAATCAAAACATAAGTCTATACAATTTCCCAACACCTATTTCTGTGAAGGACACAACTGATGTACCTTCATCCTCTGTTCAACCTACTACAAATGTGGCTGACTATCTTGACCCTAATCCTATCTCCATAAACTTCAGTTTAGGAACACCATTTGAACAAATCGCTGCTACTTATCAAGTTCTGAAACTTAAGACTCAACATCCTAAAATACTACTTGGTGATGAAGAGATAGATCTTTCCGAACTTGAAAAGATGTGTAATCCTCAGCAAGGAACACCAATAGATGATGATCAAGGAACTGAAGCTGAACCTGCATTGGAAACTCAACCTGAATCATCAAATGACACTGAAGGTCTGGAAGAAAGAATTAGAAATGCCTGAAAAAAGAGAAAAGCAAGTCAGTCAAAGAAAGGAGGAAAAAGAAGGAGATCTTACAGAACCATGAGAAGAAAGGTGGATTATGCTGAAACAAAAAGGAAGGGAAAGAAGGAGGACTCTTCAAAGCCGATTCTGATAGATGAAAGCTTTGAAGAAACAGCTACATGTCCTAATGTAGCTGAAACATAAGATGTACAATCTGGACCCACTCAAGTGCGAGATTCTGATTCTGAGATGAATGTGCCCATTGCACAAGTAAGAAAGAGAAGTAAGGCCAAAAAGAGAATTGTTCCTATGCCAACTGTTGTTGAAAGAGAACCTGTCGTTGCCGAAGATGTATCATCACCTATGGCAACATCTGAAGAATCTGAACCAGAACAGGAGAAAGAAGAAGAATAGAAGACTTCTGAACTTGAATCCAGTGATCCCTCTCCAAGTGATTCTGATGCCAGTGGAAAGGTACTATCTGGTCACACTTCTAGTGAAGAAGAAGAATATAATGATATGAAAAGTGATAAGTATAGGAAAATTCGCACTAGGATACTTGTCGGAGAAAAGGTAGTCAAAATGACTGACTTTAGAGAGTAGAATTTAGTTGAATATTTTAGGGAAAGATCACTGTTGCATGCTCTTGAATTTGCTACACCCTATATTGTGGAATGGATTTATGAATTTTACGCAAATATGAGAGAAAGTTAGGGTAAAACAAATTCTAAGCATTATGGTACTATTTGGTTTAGAGGAGCTAAACTCAGGTTTACACCCAAGTCAATCAATTAATTCCTGAGAACTAGGTCTATGATTGAAGATCCAGTTGATGACGTGAATGAGGTTATCAAAGTTTTAACTGGTGGGCAGATTATGGTTTGGAAAAATAGATTGAGTAGTTCTAAGTTAACCAGTCTGTATTCTGTTCTTCATAAACTATGTGTGTACAACTGGTTGCCATCTTCCAATACTACTATTCTAACCAAAGAACAAGCCATTTTGATGTACAAGATTGGACACTTGAAGAAATTCAATTTAGGGAAAACAATCTTTAATAATGTGTTATCTTACACTGGTGATATTACTGGGAAAGGATTGTTGTCCTATCCAAGTCTGATATACAAGATGCTTGAAAATAAAAGCATTGAAATGAGTCCAAGAGAAGAAACTATTAGTGGATTCACAGCTAGCTTTGGAATCTCCAGTGTGCTACTCACAGAGCCAAGAGTCGTTGACTTACCTTATCATGAACCAGCTGAAGAACATCAAGAGCAGGAAACTCAGAAAACCGCTAATACCGCTAAGAATGCTGGCAATACTTCTGCCAACATTCCTCATAATGCTACAATCACATCAATTTCTTTAACTCCAAATTATATTACTGAACAAATTGAGACCTTGCAGACAACCATCACAAACATGCAGTCAATCATTCAAGATATGAAGAACTAGAGACTTTCTGGGAGTTGCTGCTTTCTACTCCAACAGGGGGAGTAGGACCTGATGTAGCTGCTGCTGATGGTGGTGTGAACTCAGGGGGAGTTAAAATTGATGGTGGTGCCAGTACCAGTGGCGTTCGAATTGATAAAATCCCTGCTGACGAAGATGTTGTTGTTCCAGTTCTTGAACCTGTTGCCCAAAAAGATGACGATGAAGACCTAGAGACACTCTATGGTGATCTAGGTGGAAACCAAGAAAGAGCTTAGAATTCAAGGAAGAATAAAGATAGGGGGAGTTCGTGCAGACTATGAAGATGCAGCTGACTTATGAAGATCAGTCCAATCCTCACTCTACTTCGCATATTCATACTTTGAGATTCAAAAGCTCTATAGATTTGTCAAACACTGTTTTAGTTTTCTGTTAGTCTAACTGTTAGTTTTTGTTGCTATTTTGTTTAGACTAGTGTGGTAACACTTGGTTTGTTTAGTGTTTGTGCAATTTATTTTAAGCATTCAATTTTTGCTTAGTGTGTTGTTTATTTTATTCCAGTTTGGTTACTTAAATTTGGTGTTAGCAATTAAATATCTTTGTTTTGATATTTAGTTGTATTTCTGACTTAACACATTTTACTGCATGTTTATAATATCAGGTGCGTTGTAGTAGAAAGACCAAATTGGGGGAGATTGTTGATGTTAGGTCAATGTTGTCAAGATTGTTACAATATTTTCTGCATCATCAGAATTCTTTAATGTCTAAACATGAAGAACAAAGACGTGGCGGTTACCAGGTCAATCGGTTGCAGTTTAGAGTGAGTTATTTGAAGCTACAACATGGGCGGTTATCAAGATCATGAAGGCTTAGTGTTGAACGGTTTTACATCATGGGAAACTGTGAACTTTTGTGTTCACATGCAAGGATCAATTTCTATAAATTCCGTACGTATAAGACACTATAAAGCGAAGAGTTCGAGATATCTATTTTACATATAACAAGTGTAGTTATTTCGATTCTCTCCTTTGTAATTCTAGAACTGTTTTAGTTCGACCTTTGAGTAGGTTCTTTGGTTTACACTCTTAGAATTATAGACTTTTGATTGTATACCTAGGGTATATGATCTTGATGTAAATTCCTATAGTTGGTTTTTACTTTGTCTTTGTATCACTACTCGTTATAGTGAATTTCGCCATGTGGCATCATAGATTATTCAATAATTGTTAAGATAAATGTTGTATAGTTTTGATGAGTTAAAACAAACCAGAAGATGTAATAGGACCATCTAGACCTGTTAGCCAGATGAGGAACTAGATTAGGACTTAGTCTAAGGGGAACTGCCTGACTAGAAGGGTCACTAGAAGAGTCACCAGAAGACCTACCAGAAGACCCTCCAGAGGACTCCACCAGAAGACCTCACCAGATGAGATCTGACCAGAGGCAGAGGACCTTCCCCAGACCAGACAAGTCCGGACCAGACGAGTCTGGTGAAACAAAAGATGCTCAGAACTATCTCCTGATCTAAAGGGTTTGTAAGAAGGAACTGGTACTTCACAATTCTAGTACGTAAGTGTGTTTGTTGGTTGGTTAGTGAGGCCCCTTTTGATAAAAAAAGAGAGTGGACGTAGGATCTTCTAATCTGAACCACTATAAATCTGGTCTATTTACTGCTTTCTTTAATTACTGTCTTGTTTATTTATTGTGCTCTTATAAAAGGACTTTGCTAAAGACATAACCTCTAAAGCTTTCGCAATATATCTACTTAGTGGGACCAACAAGTGGTATCAGAGCAGTGTGTCCAAAGACCACTGCTTTGTAAAGCTTTTTGGTGGTCACCGGGCAGATCCATTGCTCTTTATTGAGTTTGGTCAATTTCTTGTTAAATTTTTTAATTAGTAAAAATGTCTTCAAAATCTTCATATAAGAGCCGTAAGTTACCAGAATTCTCCTTTGAGGATTACATCCACTGGAGCTTCATGATGAGTAATCATCTTGGAGCTATCCACCACCGCATGTTAGATGTGGTAGAAAGTGGCCCAATCAAATTTTACTTGACTCCTATTGATGATGGCAGGCCTGAGTCCAGGGCAGAAACAAGTGAATCTGCAGAGGAGAGAACTGGTGACCGAGTCACAAGACAGAAGATATTAAAGAAGAAAGACGAGCTTGATAATGATGAAAGGAAATTGTATAACCTAGACCAGGTGGCAAGGACTGAAATCATCAATACACTCACAAAGGAGGTGATTGAAAAGGTCAGAACATGTGCCACTGCCAAAGAGATGTGGGTGTTGGTCCCACTAGTTAGATTAATTGCGGAAGCTTAAGTTAAATGTCTTTCAAATTCTTTTTACAAGAATACAAACGTACTAAGAGAATAAGTGAATGAAAGCAATAAAGAACACAAGATATATAGTGGTACGGATTTGAATATCCTACGTCCACTCTCCCTTTATCCAAGGGGTCTCACTATCAACCAACTCACTTACTTACTTCACTGGAATTGGGAAGTACCAGATCCTTCTTACAACCTCTTTAGATTTAACTTCAATCTAAAGATCAACAGCCTTCAACCTTATCTGGTAGATGAACAGGTTGAGGTTTCAACAACTCCTTAAGAGTAGATGTATATTATGAACAATAAGAGTGCTAAGAGTGACTATCAAAAGCTTGGAATGACTTATGCGCGTAGGGTATCTCTCTAGAGCTTTTTCTTGAACTACACTCTTGTATTTATAGAGGGGATTAGGGCTAGCCGTTGGAGGGCTAATCCAATCAGATCCTGTATTTAAGGAAGCCTCAATCAATCAATTCCCTAATTGATTGATTGGGTTGGTGGGATCCTTGGATTGATTATCTTCAAAACTTTCCAATCCTGATCTTGTTGACTTGATTTGAATCACCAACGGTCAATAGCTTCCTCTGCCTAACTCTGATTCTCTCCAGAGAAGGCAAGACTAGACACCAGGCAACCTCGGTGTCTTCTGGTCCTAATCTGGTGAACGACCAGAATACTCAGTAGAAACAGGAGATCAAACTGAACATCTTTTGTTCCACCAGACTCGTCTGGTCCGGACTCGTCTGGTCTGGGGAAGGTCCTTTGCCTCTGGTCAGATCTCATCTGGTGAAGTCTTCTGGTGGAGTCCTCTGGTGAAGTCCTCTGGTGACTCTTCTGGTGAAGTCTTCTGGTCTGGCAGTTCCCCCTAGACTAAGTCCTAATCTAGATCATCATCTGGCTAACAGGTCCAGATGGTCCTATTACATCTTCTGGTTTGTTTTAACTCATCAAAACTAACAACTTTTATCCTAACAATTTCCCCATTTTTGATGGAGTTAAAACACTACCAGAACTGATCACAAAGTAAGACTTAAACAAGAAAACAGTAAAGGATAAGACCTTAGAATAGATCTTATCAGACAAACAATTAAGACAACAAGAGGTTGTCTTTTGAACAGAGAAGATATGATATTTTCATTGATAATAAGGACAAGATGATTACAAATTACATTGAAGTTCAGAATCCTATTCTATGCATATCTCCTGTTTTCCTTGGGCACAAGGAACCAATCAAGGAACCTATCTTGGACGGCCTTCAACTCTGCAGAAGACGTTGGAGTGAAGTTCACCAACACCTTTGTCTTGTACATTCTCTTCAACTCAGCCCAATGACTTGAATCGAAAATACTAGCTTTTACTAGTAGCTTCCCAGCAAGAGTACGGGTTCACTGTAGTATGGGCAAGTATAGGGACCAAGTATTATCGAACCCAAGGGATGGTGTATATGCGAATAGATCCCTGAAGATCTACGCGTCGTAGTTAATATGAGTGTGTTGTTTTTGGATTTTTGGAAAGATTAATTAAAAGACTAAAATAAACTAAGTAAGCTAAAATACTAAAGAAATCAAATTAACTAAGGGTTGTGTTCTAATGAGAGATGGTGATGCTTAAGATAGGAATCCCTACGTATACTAACGGAGCAGGTACATAATCAGAATAACTGTGACACACAAGAATTAACCTAAGTAAAAGAATGCAAGATGAAAGCTCAAGATTTTATACCCTAATACTTTACCCTAACACTCGACTTCACTAATCTACTAACAAGTTAATAGATTGTGCTTAATTAATGAGACCCTAATTTAACTAAGGTGATGCGGTCGACCTCCTTCGCTAAACTGGTAAATGAATTAACCTCTCCTAAACCCTCTCGTTAAGACTACTAATTGTTATTGAGTGATGCGGTCGTCCTCTCTCTAACACTTTCGTACGAAATTCAAAGGTAAAGTCAAGATTAATTATAAGAATTCATTAATTAAGAGAATTAAAACTAACGTCATGCATTACCCTAATTACATACCCACAAGCTACTTCTACGAGTTCATCCTACCCTAAGCATGCAAGGGCTTAGTTAGACATGGCTTTAACAAACATAAAAGCAATAGAAGAAACAACGAACATAAACATAATGAATTGAACGAAGAAAATAGGAAACATGAACTAGGGTTTTTAAAAGAAAATAAATCTGAGAACTGAAATTTAATTACTCAAACAAAGTTTCAAAGTGTTTAAAGAAATCAAACTAACGAAAAGAAACTAATAAACGAAAAGAAACTAAGAATTCGTACGAAAAACCTCAACAAAACGTAAACGTAAACTTGCTTCTCTCCTTCCTCTCCAAAAACTAAGTCTAAAAGTTATTTCTAAAGTTCGGGGATCCTTCAAAACGTATTTGGAAGAGGTATATATAGGCAACGGGTCGAAACGGGATCTCATGGGCCAAAATTCCCGTCGAGCTCGAGTAGAGCTCGAGTAAAAGTGCTCGAGCAATGCAAGCTCGAGTGTTGAAATTGTCCAGAACGTGAAAAGTACTCGAGCACTTGAGCTCGAGTAGTGCTACTCGACCGGGCCCTGCTCGATTAGTCTACTCGAGTGCCCGCGTACTCGCTACTCGACCGAATTCTACTCGAGTAGACTACTCGAGCCAGCTTTGGTCGAGTAGCCAATACTCAGGCACTCGAGTAGTGCACTCGAGCAGAATCCGGTCGAGTAGCGAGTACGCGGGCACTCGAGTAGACTACTCGAGCAGGGCTCGGTCGAGTAGCACTACTCGAGCTCAAGTGCTCGAGTACTTTTCACGTTCTGGACAATTTCAACACTCGAGCTTGCATTGCTCGAGCACTTTTACTCGAGCTCTACTCGAGCTCGACGGGAATTTTGGCCCATGAGATCCCGTTTCGACCCGTTGTCTATATATACCTCTTCCAAATACGTTTTGAAGGATCCCCGAACTTTAGAAATAACTTTTAGACTTAGTTTTTGGAGAGGAAGGAGAGAAGCAAGTTTACGTTTACGTTTTGTTGAGGTTTTTCGTACGAATTCTTAGTTTTTTTTCGTTTATTAGTTTTTTTTCGTTAGTTTGATTTCTTTAAACACTTTGAAACTTTGTTTGAGTAATTAAATTTCAGTTCACAGATTTATTTTCTTTTAAAAACCCTAGTTCATGTTTCCTATTTTCTTCGTTCAATTCATTATATTTATGTTCGTTGTTTCTTCTATTGCTTTTATGTTTGTTAAAGCCATGTCTAGCTAAACCCTTGCATGCTTAGGGTAGGATGAACTCGTAGAAGTAGGTTGTGGGTATGCAATTAGGGTAATGCGTGACGTTAGTTTTAATTCTCTTAATTAATGAATTCTTATAATTAATCTTGACTTTACCTTTGAATTTCGTACGAAAGTGTTAGAGAGAGGACGACCGCATCACTTAATAACAATTAGTAGTCTTAACGAGAGGGTTTAGGAGAGGTTAATTCATTTACCAGTTTAGCGAAGGAGGACGACCGCATCACCTTAGTTAAATTAGGGTCTCATTAATTAAGCACAATCTATTAACTTGTTAGTAGATTAGTGAAGTCGAGTGTTAGGGTAAAGTATTATGGTATAAAATCTTGAGCTTTCATCTTGCATTCTTTTACTTAGGTTAATTCTTGTGTGTCACAGTTATTCTGATTATGTACCTGCTCCGTTAGTATACGTAGGGATTCCTATCTTAAGCATCACCATCTCTCATTAGAACACAACCCTTAGTTAATTCGTTTCATTCATTCTTTAGTTTAATTAGTTTATTTCAGTCTTTTAATTAATCTTCCAAAAAAACCAAAAACACCTTGCACTCATATTAACTACGACGCGTAGATCTTCAGGGATCTATTCGTATACATACCTTCCCTTGGGTTCTATAATACTTGGTCCCTATACTTGCCCATACTACAGTGAACCCGTACTCTTGCGGGGAAGCTACTAGTAAAAGCTAGTATTTTCGATTCAAGTCAATGGCGCCGTTGCCGGGGATGGCGTTGTATGCTTTTTGAATAGGACTTGTCGATAGCTTAGTAGTTAGTAGTGAGTGCTTTCTTTTCTGTTTATTTTTATTTTTATTCAATCGGCAGTTGCGTTTTGATTCTTCTGCTAGTGTGTCAGGTTTAAGAAAACACGCTCAAAAGGCAATACGAGCGAAGAGAGATTACAATCAGATCCTGAGACAATAGCTAGAAGGAACTGAGCCTTCTTGAGAAGGATGAACGCTGCCGACTTAGGGAAGGAACCGATGGACATCACTAATGAGTTGGAAGATGCCGAGAATGAGTTTAACCAGGGGTTGAACCGGGTTGATGGCACTGATGGCAACACCAGTAAGAACCAAGATCCGTTAGGAGATAGTCAGAGCTAAAACCCGGGGGCACAAAACATTATCAATCTAGCTCAGAATTTTGTCCATAATCCTCTGAACAACCCAGCTTACCCACAAAACCCAAATAACCTTTTCAACAACCAAGTATACCAACATTATCCATACCCACCATACCATTATCCACCATACCCGTATCCTCCACCTCCAGTTTATAATCAACCACCTTTTTACCCACCACCACCCCAACAAGTACCAGTACCTGCTGCTAATCCTCAACACGTTCCTCAGAACGTAGATCACAATATGGCCATTCGAGGGAGATTTGCAGCACAACCACATCGGTACTATGATGGAGTGGCTTTACCTCCACTTGAGGCGAACAATTTCTCGATTTCCCCGTGAATTTTAAAGCTGCTTACCGAGAATCAGTTCAAAGGGGTGATCGGGAAGGAGAATCCTCACACTCACCTGAGGAGTTTTCTCATGATAGCATCTACATTCAATTACAATGGCATGTCTGAAGATGCCAAGAGGCTTAGGCTGTTCCCATTCTCATTGACGGGAATAGCCAAAGAGTGGTACGATAATACGCTCCCGCGGGGAGGTATTACCACTTGGGCCGAGCTCGAGCGTCTGTTCCTCGAGCGATTCTACCCTCCATCTAGGACGATCAAGGCTAGAATTGAGATCTCATCCTTTCGCCAGAAGTCTGGAGAGGATTTACGCCAAGCGTGGGAGAGATACTCAAACATGCTGATTGAGTGCCTGCAACACGGGTACAACGAGGGAGACATTATGGCATTCTTCTACAGCGGTGCCAACAAGGCGGGGCAAGACCATTTAGACGCCTGTGCGGGTGGAGCATTCCTGAATCAAGGCATAGAGAGGTGTAGGGAGATCGTGGATAATATTGTCACGAATGCCGGTGCGTGGGGTGTGGATGCAGATTTTCAGAGAGTGCATCAGGTTGAAGAGGGTGAAGGAACGAGAAGGCTATTGATGGCCATGATGGAGAATATCAACAACCTCGAGTTGGGGAAGAGTTTGGTTGGAGAGCATGCAGTAGAGAATGAGAGAGTAGACCAGCCCAGTGGACAGCAAGAGGTAGCCAATTACATGGGAGGTCCGTATTACAATCAGAATGGCTACCAAGGTGGAAATCAGTATGGAAGGCCTCCTTATGGCCAACCATTTGCACCTCCAGGGCCACAGTCGCCTCAAAATCAATGGATGAACACACAAGGAGTTCAAGGAGGCCAGTATCCTCCTCAAAACACATGGAGGAAAAATGAGAATTTTTCTTATGCTAACCCAAAAGCTGGTATTACTGTTCCTGCAGGTGTTGATCCGGGGTCTAAACCTCCTGGTGGAGAAGGCGGTGCATCAACCGAGGAGATGTTGAGAGCTATTCTTCAGAAGGTGGAGGAAGGAAGTAAGAGGTTGTCATCCTTGGAGTACGATGTGAAGGAGTTGCATAAAAAGGGTGATCAACGTGATCAAGAGCTCCAAAAGATGAACGTTGAGTGGACTAGAACTCAACAAGAGAACAATAGGCGGTTCACTTCTATAGAGTTCCAGATGAGCCAGATTGCAAAGATGGTGAATAGAGAGCCGGGAAAATATCCTTCCATACCGGAGGGGAACCCGAAAGAGCATTGCAAGGCGATCCAGCTTAGAAGTGGAACCAACTATGAAGGTCCCGAGATGCCTGCTGATTCTGAGACGCTCAAAGAAGAAGTTGAGACAGAAGGGATAGCGTCTCGAGGTGATGGAGTTGAGGTTGAGAAGGAAGGAGTTAAGATGAAAGTTGATGATAAGAGTTAAGAGAACAATGAGTCCCAGAAGGGGAAAGACTTTGAGGAGATAGAGAGGGTTCCAAAGTGGAAGAAGGCAAAGGAAGCAAGGGAGAAAGTGAAAGAGACGGAGAAAGATGAATGAGGGGTACCCAAATCTGTGATACCCATCCCGTATCCACAACGCTTCATGAAAGAGAAGCTTGATGAGAAATTCGCTAAGTTCCTTGATGTGTTTAAAAAATTGCATATTAATATTCCTTTTTATGATGCTTTGGAACAGATGCCGCATTATGCGAAGTTTCTGAAGGACTTGATTGCGAAAAGACGGCGAGTGGATGAGCCGAAGTTGGTGCAGCTGAACCACAAGGTGAGTGCATTAGTGCACAAGGCGCTTCCTCCAAAGCTGAAGTATCCCGGGAGCTTCACGATCCTATGTGACATTGGGAACGGGATCAAGAAAGGAGCGCTATGTGATTTAGGGGCGAGCATCAATCTCATGCCCTTGTCGCTTTTCAAGAAGTTGGAAGGTGGAGAACTTCAACCCACAATGATGACGCTTCAACTTGCCGATCGGTCTATTACTCGACCTCAAGGTGTGGTTGAAGACGTCCTAGTGAGAGTTGGAGATCACATTTTTCCAGCCGATTTTGTAGTGCTAGAGATGGAGGAAGATGAGCACGTACCCTTGATATTGGGAAGACCGTTCTTAGCTACGGCAGGGATGGTGCTAGACGTGGCAAATGGGAAGATTACATTGAAGGTTGATGATCAAGAAGTGAAGATCTCCCTATATGAAGCCATGAAGCACCCGAAGGAGGATGATAGCTTGTATTGCATGGATGCAATTGATCCTCGTGTTGAAGACACGCTCCCTATCCCTAATCCTTCTCATATTCATGATTTTGTTAGTCCTTCACTTGATTATTTAACCCATGAGCATTATGATCTTGATTATTTTGATAGGGATAAAGTGAAGAAGTTGAAGGATGAAGAGGTGAAGAAAGTGGACGTGGTCCAGTTAGAAGGGAAAGGAGGAGTTAAGAAGAAAAAGTCCAAATTCAAGAAACTGTTTGGTAAGACTCCTCCAGATAAAGGTGAGAAGGAGTTGAAACCCATAACACTTGGGGATGAGAGAAAAGCAAAGGAGCTCATGATGGAGGGGCATCAAGGAAAGACATGCAACCACCACTCTTATGAGAGTAAGGGAGGTAAATTTGAGTATGATGTCCTATAAGCTCCTTTGAGCTTGGTCCGGCATGAGGACCTTAAAAATAGCGCTGAATGGGAGGCAACCCATTATTTTTTATTTGCTTTGAGTTTTTTTTTAGTTATTAGGGAGTTATTTTGAGTCGTATGTTTAACCTCGTATTTGAGTGAGTTGCTTGTAGGCTTGTCTCTAAAGGAGTAAAGGTATCATGAGTTATTCAGATTGAAGGAACCCACTTGAGACAAGGGAGTGTGCAAAGCTATTGAGAGAAACTGAATTGTTCGGTTGAGGTAACCCACAACCCCAAACTTAGACCTCTAGCAAGGTCGAAGTTTGGGGGGGTGGAGTTTTTTTTATGTTTCTTGTTACATTGCACATGCATGCACGCCCTTATCTTTGAGTTGAGTTTGATTGATTATTGGTTTGTTGAGATACTCCTTGGGGTGATTTTGATTTGACTCGCTATTGCATATTTCATGCCTATCAATCCTCTTATGCTTGTTGATTACTATCTTTGAGTATGATTTGATTTGTAGAGTGAGTTGTAAGGGTGAGTTAGGAATTCTTTTGTGTGAGTGTTTGAGTTTGAGCTGATTTGAGAAAGAACTTGTATGCTTGTGAATTTTTCTTTTGAGTACTTGTGTGATGAGAGTGAGAATGCACTAGGACTAGCGTGGATGTGAAAACCGTGAGCTTTTGAGCCTTATGAGATTTTGATACATGAATCAATCTCTTCGTTTGTGAGTGGATCGTCACCTTAGAGGATGCTAGAACTTGTGTGTGCTCTTGCTCCTTGATTGTGTCTAGTTTGATATGCCGAATGTGATCTTAGGCCATCTTTGATTTAATTGAGTCACTTAGCCAAAATTTTCCTTACCAATGACATTGATCCCTTGTTAGCCCCTTTGAGCCTAAAGCCTATTTTATTTGCTAGCACATATGAACACTATTCCAATTCCTAAGCCTTTTTGTCCCAATTTGAGTGGAGAATAGGAAAGTGTGAATGTGAAGGGAGTGAATTGAGTTGAAAAAGGAAAAGGTTGTTTGTTGAGTGAATATGAGAAGAAGGTGTGAATGAGATTTGAGTTGTGGGAAAGAAAAAATTGAGAATGAGCAAAAGAAAAAAAAATGAGCTCATGTGTTTGTGCGAAAAAAGAGAAAAAAAAATGAAGTGATTGAAAAAAAAATGAAAAGAGTGAAAGAAAAAATTGAAGTATTGAGAGTATGGAATTGAAAGGGTGTTGATTGAACATGTTTGAAGTATTTTGTTCCTAATCTCGAAGTGCCAAAGTTTGATTTTATATTCTCCATTCACGTTAGCCACTTTACCCTATATTGTTATCCCACCTGTCCAAAGAGCCTACATTACAACCTTGAGAAAAGTCCTTTTTGATTCGGCATTGATTTCTAGAGTATGGTCGGAATTGAGAGTGCTTACAAGCCTATGGCTGTTGATTTGAGTGATTGATTGATTGAGTGTGCCCTTTATTATTGATATACACTTGTGAGGGAGTGAAATACATCGTTGAGTGCACATCCATGTTTGATCTTGGTGGTTCTTGTTGTTGTTGCATGAGTATGATGAAGGAAGGTGAGTGAGTATACGTGTGATTGATATTTGAAGCTCGAGTTCATTTGCTTGCATGATTTGATTTTTTGACTCATTCCTAACAATTTCACTTGACTTATTATTTCGTTTCTTGAGGACAAGCAACATGGTAAGTTTGGGGGGGGGCCCCCAAACTTCGACCTTGCTAGAGGTCTAAGTTTGGGGTTGTGGGTTACCTCAACCAAATAATTCATTTTCTCTCAATAGCTTTGCACACTCCCTTGTCTCAAGTTTGTTCCTTCAATCTGAATAACTCCATGATACCTTTACTTCTTTAGAGACAAGCCTACAAGCAACTCACTCAAATACGAGGTTAAACATACGACTTACAATAACTCCCTAATAACTAAAAACAAAGCAAATAGTAAAAAAAATAAAAATAAAAATAATGGGTTGCCTCCCATTCAGCGCTATTTTTAAGGTCCTCATGCCGGACCGAGCTCAAAGGAGCTTATGGGACATCATACTCAAAAATACCTCCCTTACTCTCATAAGAGTGGTGTTTGAACTCCTTTCCTTGATGCCCCACCATCATGAGCTCTTTTGCTCTTTTCTCATTCCCAAGTGTTATGGGTCTCAACTCCTTCTTGCCTCTATCTGGAGGAGTCTTACTCAACAACTTCTTGAATTTGGACTTTTTCTTCTTAACTCCTTCTTTCCCTTCTAATTGGACCACGTCCACACTTTTCACCTCTTCATCCTTCAACTTTTTCACTTTATCCCTATCAAAGTAATCACGATCATAATGCTCATGGGTTAAATAATCAAGTGAAGGACTAACAAAATCATGAATATGAGAAGGATTAGGGATAGAAGGTGTGTCTTCAACACGAAGATCAATTGCATCCATGCAATACAAACTCTCATCCTCCTTTGGGTGCTTCATGGCTTCATATAGGGAGATCTTCACTTCTTGATCATCAACCTTCAATGTAATCTTCCCATTTGCCACGTCTAGCACCATCCCCGCCGTAGCTAAGAACGGTCTTCCCAATATCAAGGGCACGTGCTCATCTTCCTCCATCTTTAGCACTACAAAATCGGCCGGAAAAATGTGATCTCCAACTCTCACGAGGACGTCTTCAACCACTCCTTGAGGTCGAGTAATAGATCGATCGGCAAGTTGAAGCGTCATCATTGTGGGTTGAAGTTCTCCACCTTCCAACTTCTTGAAAAACGACAAGGGCATGAGATTGATGCTCGCCCCTAAATCACATAGCGCTCCTTTCTTGATCCCGTTCCCAATATCACATAGGATCGTGAAGCTCCCGGGATCCTTCAGCTTCGGTGGAAGCGCCTTGTGCACTAATGCACTCACCTCGTGGTTCAGCTGCACCAACTTCGGCTCATCCACTCGCCGTCTTTTCGCAATCAAGTCCTTCAGAAACTTTGCATAATGCGGCATCTGTTCCAAAGCATCATAAAAAGGAATGTTAATGTGAAGTTGTTTAAAAACATCAAGAAATTTAGCAAACTTTTCATCAAGCTTCTTTTTCATGAAGCGCTGTGGATACGGGACGGGTATCACAGATTTGGGTACCCCCCATTCATCTCTTTATGTTTCTTTCACTTTCTCCCTTGCTTCCTTTGCCTTCTTCCATTTAGGAACTCTCTCAATCTCCTCACTTTCCTTGCCCTTCTGGGACTCATCCATATCTTCATGCTTCTCAATCCCTTCACTTTCAATCCCCTTCTTAACTTGGGGCGTCTCAGAATCAGTAGGCATCTGAGGACCTTCATAATTGGTTCCACTTCTCAGCTGGATCGCCTTGCACTGCTCTTTCGGGTTCCCCTCCGGCATTCTATTCACTGACTTTGCAATCTGGCTCATCTGGAACTCTAGAGAAGTGAACCTTCGATTGTTCTCTTGTTGAGTTCTAGTCCACTCAACATTCATCTTCTGGAGCTCTTGATCTCGTTGATCACCCTTCTTATGCAACTCCTTCACATCGTACTCCAAGGATGACAACCGCTTACTTCCTTCCTCCACCTTCTGAAGGATCGTTCTCAACATCTCTTCGGTTGAGGCACCGCCTTCTCCACCCGGAGGCTTTGAACCTGGACCAACACCTGCAGGAACAGTAATACCAGCTTTTGGGTTAGCATAAGAAAAATTATCATTCTTCCTCCATGTGTTTTGAGGAGGCTGTTGGCCTCCTTGAACTCCTTGTGTGTTCCTCCATTGATTTTGAGGCGGCTGTGGGCCTGGAGGTACAAATGGCTGACCATAAGAAGGCCTTCCATACTGATTACCACCTTGGTAGCCATTCTGATTGTAATACGGACCTCCCATGTAATTGGCTACCTCTTGCTGCCCACTTGGTTGGTCTACTCTCTCATTCTCTACTGCATGCTCTCCAACCAAACTCTTCCCCAACTCGAGGTTGTTGATCTTCTCCATCATGGCCATCAATAGCCTTCTCGTTCCTTCACCCTCTTCAACCTGATGCACTCTCTGAAAATCTGCATTCACACCCCAAGCACCGGCATTCGTGACAATGTTGTCCACGATCTCCCTACACCTCTCTATGCCTTGGTTCAGGAATGCTCCGCCCGCACAGGCGTCTAAATGGTCTTGCCCCACCTTGTTGGCACCACTATAGAAGAATGCCATAATATCTCCCTCGTTGTACCCGTGCTGCGGGCACTCAATCAGCATGTTCGAGTATCTCTCCCACGCTTGGCGTAAATCCTCTCCAGACTTCTGGCGAAAGGACGAGATCTCAATTCTAGCCTTGATCGTCCTAGATGGAGGGTAGAATCGCTCGAGGAATAGACGCTCGAGCTCGGCCCAAGTGGTAATACCTCCCCGTGGGAGCGTATTATCGTACCACTCCTTAGCTATTCCCGTCAATGAGAATGGGAACAGTCTAAGTCTTTTGGCATCTTCAGACATGCCATTGTAATTGAAAGTAGATGCTATCATGAGAAAGCTCCTCAAGTGTGTATGAGGATTCTCCTTCCCGATCACCCCCTTGAACTGATTCTCAGTAAGCAGCTTTAAAATCCCAGAGGATATCGAGAAGTTGTTTGCCTCAACTGGAGGTAAAACCACTCCATCATAGTACCTCTGCGGTTGTGCCGCGAACCTCACTCGAATTGCCATATTGTGATCTACGTTCTGAGGAACGTGTTGAGGATTAGCAGCAGGTACTGGTACTTGTTGGGGTGGTGGTGGTTGGTAAACATGTGGTTGATTGTAAACTGGAGGTGGAGGATACGGGTATGGTGGGTAAGGATACGGTGGGTATGGGTAGGGTGGATAAGGTTTATTTGTTTTGTGGTAGGTTAGGATGTGGGTAAGCAGAGTTGTTAAATGGTTGTTGTGGGTTTTGGTGGATAATCTGGTTTTGGGGTTGTGTATGTGTAGAGTTGATTAAGTTTTGCGGGTTTGGGAGTTGGTTCTGAGTTTCCCCTATGGGTTTTTGCTGGTTACTGCTCTCAACTCCAACCGCCTGCTCTACTAAAACAGTATACTCTGCATCTATTTTGTCTAAGTCCCCATCTCCATCCAGATTCATGTTGTCTTTGTCTCCAGCAGTAGTCATTCTTCTCAAGAAAGCTCGGTTCCTTCTGGTTATCGTCTCAGGGTCTGACAGAATTCGTTCTTCGCCCGTATCTCCTTGCGAGCGTGTTTTCATATACCTGACACACTAGCAGAAGGATCAAAACGCAACTGCCGAATATGTACGAAATAATAAAAAAAAAACAGAAAAGAAAAAATCACTCACTACTAACTACTAAGCTATCTACAAGTCCTATTCAAAAAGCATACAACGCCATCCCTGGCAACGGCGCCATTGACTTGATGCGAACTACACTAGCTTTTACTAGTAGCTTCCCCGCAAGAGTACGGGTTCACAGTAGTATGGGCAAGTATAGGGACCAAGTATTATCGAACCCAAGGGAAGGTATGTATGCGAATAGATCCCTGAAGATCTACGCGTCGTAGTTAATATGAGTGTATGTTTGGGGATTTTTGGAAGAATTAATTAAAAGACTAAAATAAACTAAGTAAACTAAAATACTAAAGAAATCAAATTAACTAAGGGTTGTGTTCTAATGAGAGATGATGAAGCTCAGGATAGGAATCCCTACGTGTACTAACGGAGCAGGTACCTAATCAAAATAACTGTGACACACAAGAATTAACCTAAGTCTAAGAATGCAAGGTGAAAGCTCAAGATTCTAAACCCTAATACTTTACCCTAACACTCGACTTCACTAATCTACTAACAAGTTACTAGATTGTGCTTAATTAATGAGACCCTAATTTAACTAAGGTGATGCGGTCGTCCTCCTTCGCTAAACCGGTAGATGAATTAACCCTTTCTAAACCCTCTCGTTAAGACTACTAATTGTTATTGAGTGATGCGGTCGTCCTCTCTCTAACACTTTCGTACTAAATTCAAAGGTAAAGTTAAGATTAATTATAAGAATTCATTAATTAAGAGATTAAAACTAACGTCACGAATTACCCTAATTACGTACCCACATCCTACTTCTACGAGTTCATCCTACCCTAAGCATACAAGGGTTTTAGCCGGACATGGCTTTAACAAACATAAAAGCAATAGAAGAAACAACGAACATAAACATAGTGAATTGAACGAAGAAAATAAGAAACATGAACTAGGGTTTTAAAAGAAATAAATACTAAGAACTGAAATTTAATTAACTAAAACGAAGTTTCCAAGCGTTCAAAGAAATCAAACTAACTAAAAGAAACTAATAAACGAAAAGAAACTTAGAATTCGTATGCAAAACCTCAACAAAATGTAAATAAAGCTTGCTCCTCTCCTTCCTCTCCAAAAACTAAGTCTAAAGTGATTTCTAAAGTTCGGGGATCCTTCAAAACGTGTTTGGAAGGGGTATATATAGGCAACGGGTCGAAACAGGATCTCATGGGCCAAAATTCTCGTCGAGCTCGAGTAGAGCTCGAGTAATAAGTACTCGAGCAAGACATACTCGAGTGTTAGTGCTACTCGACCGAAGCTGGCTCGAGTAATCTACTCGAGTGCCTGATTATTGGCTACTCGACCGGCTTCTGCTCGAGTATTCTACTCGAGTGCCTGAGTATTGGCTACTCGACCAAAGCTGGCTCGAGTAGTCTACTCGAGTGCTTGAGTAGTGCTTACTCGAGCACCTTCATCTTGAGTACTTCAATGACACTTTTGCTCGCTCGAACTAATACTTCTCGTATTTCTTCCATATCTTCTCATCCGGGTATCCGTTTGAGTCGATTCGAAGTCCTACGAACTCCTCTTTTTGCCCTCTATCCATCTACAAGCATCAAAGGCACACATTTGTTAGTTTGTGAAAATAATACTCAGATGACTCTAAATACTTATATGAATTCATCAAAACAAAGGCATTTCGAGCGACGAATCATGACAATTTCACGCCTAATCAACCCCCCCAAACTTACCATGTTGCTTGTCCTCAAGCAACGAAATAATAAGTCAAGTGAAATTGTTAGGAATGAGTCAAGGAATCCAATCATGCAAGTACATAAATTTGAGCTTCAAAGATGCATCACAAGTATACTCACTCATCTTTCTTCATCATATTCATGCGACAACAGCAAGAAACACCAAAATCCAACATGGATGTGCACTCAACGATGTGTTTCACTCTCTTTCAAGTGTATAACAATGATCAAGGGACTCACTCAATCAATCAATCACACAAATTGGCAGCCATAGGCTTGTAAGTGCTCTTAACTTCGACCGTACTCTAGAAATCAATGCCGAATCAAAAAGGACTTTTCTCAAGGTTGTAATGTAGGCTCTTTGGACAGGTGGGATAACAATATAAGGTAAAGTGACTAAAGTGAATGGAGAATAGAAAATCAAACTTAGTTTGTATGCTTGAAGGACTTTACCCTATATTGTTATCCCACCTGTCCAAAGAGCCTACATTACAACCTTGAGAAAAGTCCTTTTTGATTCGGCATTGATTTCTAGAGTATGGTCGGAGTTGAGAGTGCTTACAAGCCTATGGCTGCTGATTTGAGTAATTGATTGATTGAGTGTGCCCTTTATTATTGATATACACTTGTGAGGGAGTGAAACACATCGTTGAGTGCAGATCCATGTTTGATCTTGGTAGTTCTTGTTGTTGTTGCATGAGTATGATGAAGGAAGGTGAGTGAGTATACGTGTGATTGATCTTTGAAGCTCGAGTTCATTTGCTTGCATGATTTGATTTTTTGACTCATTCCCAACAATTTCACTTGACTTATTATTTCGTTGCTTGAGGACAAGCAATATGGTAAGTTTGGGGGGGTTGATTAGGCGTGAAATTGTCATGATTCGTCGCTCGAAATGCCCTTGTTTTGATTGATTTATATGAGTATTTAGAGTCATTTGAGTATCATTTTTATAAACTGATGAATTTGTCTCTTTGATGCTCATAGATGGATAGAGGGCAAAAAGAGGAGTTCGTAGGACTTTGAATCGACTCAAACGGATACCCGGATGAGAAGATATGGAAGAAATACGAGAAGTATAAGTTCGAGAGAGCAAAAGTGTCATTGAAGTACTCAAGATGAAGGTGCTCGAGTAAACACTACTCAAGCACTCGAGTAGACTACTCGAGCCAGCTTTGGTCGAGTAGCCAATACTCAGGCACTCGAGCAGAATCCGGTCGAGTAGCGAGTACGCGGGCACTCGAGTAGACTACTCGAGCAGGGCCCGGTCGAGTAGCACTACTCGAGCTCAAGTGCTCGAGTACTTTTCACGTTCTGGACAATTTCAACACTCGAGCTTGCATTGCTCGAGCACTTTTACTCGAGCTCTACTCGAGCTCGACGGGAATTTTGGCCCATGAGATCCCGTTTCGACCCGTTGCCTATATATACCTCTTCCAAATACGTTTTGAAGGATCCCCGAACTTTAGAAATAACTTTTAGACTTAGTTTTTGGAGAGGAAGGAGAGAAGCAAGTTTACGTTTACGTTTTGTTGAGGTTTTTCGTACGAATTCTTAGTTTCTTTTCGTTAGTTTGATTTCTTTAAACACTTTGAAACTTTGTTTGAGTAATTAAATTTCAGTTCTCAGATTTATTTTCTTTTAAAAACCCTAGTTCATATTTCCTATTTTCTTCGTTCAATTCATTATGTTTATGTTCATTGTTTCTTCTATTGCTTTTATGTTTGTTAAAGCCATGTCTAGCTAAACCCTTGCATGCTTAGGGTAGGATGAACTCGTAGAAGTAGGTTGTGGGTATCTAATTAGGGTAATGCGTGACGTTAGTTTTAATTCTCTTAATTAATGAATTCTTATAATTAATCTTGACTTTACCTTTGAATTTCGTACGAAAGTGTTAGAGAGAGGACGACCGTATCACTCAATAACAATTAGTAGTCTTAACGAGAGGGTTTAGGAGAGGTTAATTCATTTACCAGTTTAGCGAAGGAGGACGACCGCATCACCTTAGTTAAATTAGAGTCTTATTAATTAAGCACAATCTATTAACTTGTTAGTAGATTAGTGAAGTCGAGTGTTAGGGTAAAGTATTAGGGTATAAAAACTTGAGCTTTCATCTTGCATTCTTTTACATAGGTTAATTCTTGTGTGTCACAGTTATTCTGATTATGTACCTGCTCCGTTAGTATACGTAGGGATTCCTATCTTAAGCATCACCATCTCTCATTAGAACACAACCCTTAGTTAATTCGTTTCATTCATTCTTTAGTTTAATTAGTTTATTTCAGTCTTTTAATTAATCTTCCAAAAAAACCAAAAACACCTTGCACTCATATTAACTACGACGCGTAGATCTTCAGGGATCTATTCGTATACATACCTTCCCTTGGGTTCGATAATACTAGGTCCCTATACTTGCCCATACTACAGTGAACCCGTACTCTTGCGGGGAAGCTACTAGTAAAAGCTAGTATATTCGCATCAAGTCAATGCTCGACCAAAGATGGCTCGAGTAGTCTACTCGAGTGCTTGAGTAGTGTTTACTCGAGCACCTTCATCTTGAGTACTTCAATGACACTTTTGCTCGCTCGAACTAATACTTCTCGTATTTCTTCCATATCTTCTCATCCGGGTATCCGTTTGAGTCGATTCAAAGTCCTACGAACTCCTCTTTTTGCCCTCTATCCATCTATGAGCATCAGAGACAAATTCATCAGTTTATAAAAATGATACTCAAATGACTCTAAATACTCATATAAATCAATCAAAACAAGGGCATTTCGAGCGACGAATCATGACAATTTCACGCCTAATCAGCCAATCAACCTGGTCTCCTGCCATGGGAGTGTTAAGATAAGTGAACTCAGGGGCAGTCACCTCCAGGTTGAACTCAATGGTAGAGTCCATCAATTGTTTGTACAACTCTGCATCATAAGCTTGCATCCAGGTGTGAAAGGTTCTGTTGATCAGCTCATCATCCTCTGGTGCTGGCCTCTGGATGTAATGTTGGATGAACCAGAGAGTCTTTGCCTCCTTCCATTTCTCAATCAAGGGCACAGGCACAGTAGAGTCAAAAGACCCTTCTGTCCTGAGAGGCAGAATGTTCATCACTTCAATGGGAGCTTTCCTCCTCTGGCTAGATCCATCTGCACTAGAAGAAGCACCAACTTCTCTGCTCTTCTTGTTTTACCTCCTAACATATCTGAGCCTCTGCTCTTCATCTATGTTCTTCCTGATCCTTGCCTGCTTCTCCTCTGGAGTCTCTTCTTTGTATCTCTTCTGAGCTTCTTCAACAACAGTCTCAAGGAAGCTCTTCTTGACTTTCCTGATCTTCCTCTTTGCAGGTCCAGAGATGGAGATTGGATCTTGCTCAGCTTCTGACTCCTCTTCTGCAGCAAGCTGCTTAGCCATGGAAAGAGATTTGAACTCCTCTTTCTTCTTCTTCTGCAACTCAGCCTGGGCCAATGTGTTCTCCAGCAGGTCCAGACGAGCTCCATGGCCAAAAAGGGTTTCATTAGTGGTCTTCGCCAGATCAGTTCTGGCCTTCTCTTCCCCCTTTTTAACTTCATCAAGGAGGGGCTCCACTACCTGCCTTATAAGATCAGGCAAGGCAGTGTTGGAGGAAGAGTGAAGATCACGCAGCTGCTTTACCTCCTCCAGGTAGGCTTTCGACTCTGCAACAAGCCTTTCCTGCTTCTCTAACATCTCCTGGAGGGAGTCCTTCAGCTTGGCAGTTTGGATCATCTGGCTGGCCATCTCAACCTTCAGCACAGATACTGGCCTCATCTGCTCCAGCACGTGCTCCTGGAGCTGCTTCTGGCTGTGCATGACATCCAGCTTGACAAAGAGGCCATTCGCCTTGAAAGAAGCTTTAACCTCTGCCAGAGTAGATTTGATCTGCTTCAGGAAGATCCTCCTCTCCTGCCTGATCTGATGCTCTATCATAGCAGGGGCCATGTGTTGAATAGCTTTGGAAAAACGCCCTATCTGCATGATCAGCTCGTTGAAGAAGGCTTTCATCTTCTGGAGCACGGCAGGAGACATCTCAAAGTCCTCCTCGTCTGAATATAGCTCTGGAGGGAATGTGAAATGAGGACCAAAGTTGTAAGAGAAGCCCTCTGGCGTGAGCATAACTCCTCTCTGGATCAGGAGAGTTCTGATGAGGACCTTGGCCGCCTCTGGTGTCTCCAACTCTGCTGGGTTTTGTATGTTTAACTTCCTCTTCAGCTCAATCTCTCACGCAGTGAAGGTAGAGGGAGACATCTCCTCCAGCAGAAGCATAAGATCTTCAACATCTTGGAGTCTGGCCATACTCCAAACCTTGGCATCCATCAGATCTACCAGGAGGGGTGAGTGCTCCAACAGAATTGGAAATTGCTCTCTTAGCCAGAGCTAAGCACTCACACTCATACTCTGCCTGAAGGGACCCATCTCATCAGAAGAGAAAGTGAAGGGTTTGGGCCCAGAGGCAGAGGAGGAAGGTGCTAAGTTAGCAGGCTCAAGTGAAGCTTCCTCATCTTCACTATCATCGCTTGTTAAACAGGTGGGAGAAGGAGGAGGGGCAGGGAATCCCAGAGCCATAGAAATGGTTGGGTCCTGGGCTCTATGGGTTTAGGGAGGGTTAGGATTTTGTGAGGTAGAGGTGGAAGGGATGGGTTGCTCTGCACCAGAAGAGGATGGGATCTCTGGTACAGAAGGTGGGATGGGAATATGTGAGGTGGAAGTGGTTGGAAGGGAAATATCTGCACCAGAAGAGGTCGATGGCACCTCTGGTACAGAAGCTGGGGGAGGGGGGTTTGTGGGAAGATGTGTTTGGAAATTTGGGGGAGAAGGTGTTTGGGTAGGAATGGTTGAGGGAGTATATACGGGGGTATCTGGGAGAGTCTGCTCTGGTGGAATAATAGGGTTACCAGACGCAGATGGAGTTTGGGAAAGGTTATCTGGGGGAGAGGTAGAGGGTGAAACAAGTTTACTAGGGGTAGAAGATGGAATGGAAGGGTTTACCTCTGCTGAGTCAACATCAGCATGAACAACATGCTCTGGAGCAGAAGCATCCTCCACCATTTGAGAAGCTTCATCAATTGCCTTCTCCAAGGCCTCTCCAAGATCAGAGCCAGAGTCTGAATCTTGAAATATGACCGTCTTGGCCTTGTATTTCTTCTTGAGAGGTTCAACTTCCTCTTCTTCCTCTGATGGCTCATCCACCAGAAGGGTTTTCTTGGCCTTCCTGCTAGTCCTGGACTTCTTAGCAGAGCCTTTCCTGGCCTCCTCTGGCCTCTTCCTCTTGGCTGCTCCAGCCTTCTTGGTAGCCTCAGCTACTTCACCCTTCTTCTTCAGAATATTCAGAAGGGGAATCTGGTCCTCCTCCGAGGAACCAGAGAAGACAACCGTAGAAGAACCAGTTGCTCCAGCAGCCTGCTTTGAACTCTGCTGCTTCTTCTGCTGCTTCTGCCCCTTAGCAGGTGAGGGAATGGCTTGAAGGGGAGGGGCAGGGATGGCTTGCTCACCATCAGAATCAGGATGGCCATGAAGAGGACCATCCTTTAAAACAACACCTTGGATTTGTGAAATCCTTTACACCAAGACTCCTTCCATCTCTTCTCTGGAAGCAAAGAGTCTAAAATCAGAGTAAGTTTTGTTCCCAACGAAACATTAGTTGTGAAATAGTATTGCAACTCCCCTGGCTGGGAAGGGCAAGACTCCTTCTTCACCTTCAGTCCGTTCTTCCTCAAAACTCCCCAAAAGAACTCTGCCAAATTGCACTGAACACCATCATACAGAGCCCTCATCACACACATCCTGCCGTTAAAAATCGCATCCGTGCTGTGATTCTCACACATCAGCACCTTCACCACAATATCAAAAAGTACCTTGTACTTTTGCCTCAGATGCTTATCCAAAAATCCCTTCGTTATATTCTGGCAAGAAGAACGAGCAAACAACTTGAAGGAACCCACAATATCGTCTTCCTTGTAGGTTAAAGGATCCACCCCTTCTGCCGAAATGTTCTAAAAAAGCGCACAGAAATCCTGCTTGGAAAACACTATATCTTCTTTATCAATCTTTGAAGAAATGTGGCCGTCATGAATCTTCATACGGACCAGAAACTGGGCCGCATAACCATCTAGGGTGCGAAGATCCCTGGGGACTGTGGAGATCAACTTCTCGACGCCTGACCTTCTTAACAACTCCAAAATGGCCAGTGCAGAAGGATTCTTGGTGGTGTAAAAGTCAACCACCATCTCTGTTTTCAGTTTCTTCATCATCAATTCATGGTAAAAGTTGCACGGAGGGGCCATTTCTGTGAAAGAGAGAGAGAGAGAGAGAGAGCAATACTTTTGCAGAGAGAAGTTAGGGTTTGTAAAAATATGGAAACGTGAAAGGACAGATGGAAAAGAAATCTGATTTAAATAGGGCAATACGCGTGTCTTGATTAATAAATAAAGTGTGAACGCGTGTAATAACAAATTTAATTTAGGAAACAAAATCAATTTAGGAATTGATTGACATATTGCACATTGATTAAATCTGATGGCCACGATGAAGGGCGAGATACAGATTTAATCTGGTGCGTTGGCATAGTCATTGGGACTGGGCATAAAGGGGTTTTGTGGCAGTTAAGAGAAAAAGCAAAATGATTGCCTAGGCCCTATACCCTAGTCTTAAATACACTCCGAAGTTGAAACATTTTGAGTGTACTTACTAATTTGAAAAGTGTATCCCAATGATCAGAGGCCAGAGAAGTAAAGACATACCTGTCACCTGATATTGTAACCAGATGATACCACAGCTAGTCTGATGAAACATCTCCTCCGATGGAGCTCATCTGGTCCTGGTCAGAGAAGACTTTTGGACATTTTCTGGAATCTGACTCAGCACCTCATCTGGGACAAGTGTCTCCTGGTGCACACCTCATCTGGAGATATAACTTCTCTGATATATCTAATCTGCAGGTATGTTAGTTTTAAAAGAAATTAAAGAATATGCAGTAAGACATAAATAAAGGATACTTCTCTGATGTTCCCCCTAAAACAAATCTGTCTCCGGATCCAACAATCCTAACTCAAAAGCTAACTCTCTGAATCTGGTCTCAGCCAAAGGCTTAGTTAAGATATCTGCTCTCTGCTTCTCTGTTGCAATCTTTTCCATCCTTATATCTCCTTTCTCAACATGATCTCTGATAAAATGATGCCTTATATCAACATGTTTACATCTGGTATGAAGAACTGGATTCTGGGTGATGGCAATTGCACTATTACTATCACAGAAAATAGGAATATCTTTAGCTCTAATCTGGTAGTCCCTAAGCTGTTGACTAATCCAGAGTAGTTGTGAACAACAACTCCCTGCAGCCATGTACTCTGCTTCTGTTGTTGATGTAGCAACTGAAGTCTGCTTCTTAGAAAACCAGGATACCAATTTATTCCCTAAAAATTGGCATGTTCCACTTGTAAACTTCCTATCTATTCTGCATCCACCATAGTCTGAATCTGAATAACCACTCAACTCTAAGTTGTCATCTGCAGGATACCATAATCCTAGGTTTACTGTTCCCTTAAGATATTTCAATATCTTCCTAGCTGCGTCCAAGTGACTCTTCTTGGGATTAGCTTGAAATCTGGCACAAACTCCTACAGCAAAAGTAATATCTGGTCTACTTGTAGTCAGGTACAGAAGAGAACCAATAAGTGCTCTGTACTGAGTCTGGTCCACACTCTCTCCAGACTCATTTGGATCCATGTTAAATTTTTTCATCATAGGAATCTTGGCTGCTTTGCTAGATCCTACTCCAAATTTCTCTAACATGTTTCTGGTGTACTTAGCCTGATTAATAAAAATTCCCTTCTCTGATTGCTTAACTTGCAAACCTAAAAAGTAATTCATTTCACCCATCATGGACATCTCAAACTGACTCTGCATGAGCTCACTAAACTTCTCACACAGCTTCTTGTTAGGGGATCCAAATATAATGTCATCAACATATATTTGGACCAGAAGGATGTCCTTTCCTTCTTCTTTCCTAAACAAGGTCCTATCAATTTTACCCTTAGTAAAACCATTGTCCAGAAGAAATTGAGATATAGTGTCATACCATGCTCTGGGTGCCTGCTTCAGCCCATAAAGAGCTTTCTTAAGCTTAAACACCTTGTCACCTTGTTCAAAACCAGGAGGTTGTTCCACATACACTTCCTCAATGAGAATCCCATTACGAAAGGCAGATTTCACATCCATCTGGTATACTTTGAACTTCATGTGAGCAACATATGCTAAGAACAATCTGATGGCTTCTAGTCTGGCAACAGGAGCAAATGTCTCATCATAGTCTATTCATTCAGACTGAGAATAGCACTGGGCCACTAGCCTTGCCTTGTTCTTAGTAATGACATCATTCTCATCTTTCTTATTCTTGAAAACCCACTTAGTGCCTATCACCTTTTGATGTCTTGGTCTGTCTACCAGCTCCCAAACATCCTGTCTGGTGAATTGATTCAACTCCTCCTGCATAGCAACAATCCAATTTGAATCTTTCAGTGCCTCCTTGATGTTCTTGGGCTCAATCAAGGACACATAGCAACTGAATAAGGCAGCTAAGTTAAGAGTTCTCCTAGTCTGGACACCCTTAGTTGGATCTCCTAAGATCAGGTCATTGGGGTGATCAACCAGGATCCTCCTTCCCGTGGTCTTGCCTGGTTGATCATCTTCTGCAGTACCTTGGTGATTATCACCACCTGCAGAAGAGCTTCCCCCTACAAGAGTTCCAACCTCTTCTGGTTCTGCTCCTTGTGAAGGCTTCTGCTTTAGAGAACCAGGAGATGAGTCATCATCTGAATCTGAATCTGAATCAAGAATAGATGGATTGACTTTGATAACTCTGGGAATAGTCTGATTCTGGGTCTCATCAGAAGACTTAGAGTCCACCTTGCACTCAAAAGCAGATTCATAAAAAACAACATGAGGTGTTTCCTCCACACAAAGTGAATTCTTATTAAAAACTCTAAAAGCTTTACTGGTGCTGGAATATCCCAAAAATATTCCATCAGCCACTTTAGCATCAAAGGTTCTTAATTTAGATTTCCCATTGTCATGGATGAAACACTTACATCCAAAAACATGAAAATATGAAACAGATGGGGTTTTACCTTTCCATACCTCATATGGAGTCTTATTATGTCTCTGGGCAATCAGGCACCTGTTCTGAGTATAGCAAGCTGTATTAATGGCCTCTGCCCAAAATCTCTGTGGAGTGTTGTACTCTGCCAGAAGTGTTCTTGCAGCTTCTTTAAGGGTTCTATTCCTTCTTTCTGCTACTCCATTTTGTTGGGGTGTTCTGGCAGCAGATGTCTCATGAAAAATCCCATGGTCCTTGCAGTAATCTGCAATGTGTGAATTCAAAAACTCTGTCCCTTTGTCACTTCTGATTCTGATTACGCTCTGGTTCTGCTCATTCTGAATCTGCTTGAAGAATTCTGGTAGCTTAGTCATAGTTTCATTTTTCTTAAACAAGAACACTACCCAAGTGTATCTTGAAAAGTCATCTACTATCACTAAGGTGTACTTCCTTCCACTGAAACTAAGAGGAGAAACAGGTCCAAACAGGTCCATGTGAAGTAGTTGAAGTACTCTGGTTGTGGTTGTGCTCTGGACATCCTTAAAGGAAGTCTTGGGTTGTTTACCCTTCTGGCAGGAACCACAAACCTGATCCTTCTTAAACACTTCATTAGGAAGACCTCGAATGAGACCTTTTCTGGCAATCTTATTCAGTGTCTTGAAGTTAAGATGACACAATCTCTTGTGCCAAATCCAGCTATTCTCTGCAGATCCTTTTGCAACCAGGCAAGCATTTCTTGGGCAACTGCTAAAATCTGCAAGATAAATGTTACCCTTCCTCAAGCCTATTAGCAAGATATCATTATAATCAGAAGAGAAAACAGTGCATGAATCACTAGAGAACTTCACTGAGTATCCTTTGTCACAGGATTGGGATACTGAAAGCATATTATGCTTGAGTCCTTCTACATAGTAGACTTCATCTACAGATACTCCATTGAAGGTCAATTTTCCAACTCCTCTGGTGACTCCATAGTTATTGTCACCAAACATCACTCTTTGGCCTATTTAACGGCTTGAAATCTTGGAGATTATCCTTCTGGAAGGTCATGTGCTTGGAACATCCACTATCAATGTACCAGACATGGTTGCTTGAAAGTCCTTTCTCCAATGGGCTCTTATCTACCTGCAGAGAAATCAATTAGGTCCCCTACTAGTGCTGGGTCCTGATTGGTTAGTTGCAGGTTTTGTAGGAATCCATAGATAAAGATCATCCCTTGTTGGATGAGGAGATCTTATCTTCCTTCCAAATCTATCTACCAGAACATGTCCTCTTACAATGACATATTGAGCTACTGGTCTGATAAGGACACCTTTCCTATAAACAGGTCTGGTGTACCTTTTCTCAAATCTGGCCTTTGGAATGGCCTACCTCAAAGACATGGTCTTAAAGGTCTGGTTGTAAGGGTACATCCTAGAAGAACCATCTCTGGTGTCATAACTTCCCAGATCAGTTGGTTTTCTATAGATGGGTCTGGAAGACCACCTCTGGTTCTGAAAGGTTGACTTGTTCAGGTGGTTATGGGTCCTTTGAGTATACCTATTCTGGAATTGATTCCTCTGAGAAAATCGTCTCTGGGGTACCTGGTGCTGTTGAACATTGTTCCTTCTCTGGTAGTTCTTACTCTAATTGGTATTCCCCTTTCTTGAGTGTTTCCCTTGAGGTCCCCTAATCTGGTTAGGTTCCCTTTGAGGATTTCTCTGGGGTCCTCCAATTTTAGTAAGTTCTACTCCTTGGGACTCATTGTTCACAGGACCATCAATCTTCAATGGTTCCCCTTGTTGACTCTTATTCTCTAGGATCTTCTCTTCCAGGACAGTCAACTCTTCTGGACCATATGTTATGTGATTAACAGAGTGATTCCTTTTCCAATCAGGATTGTGAACCACCTTGTAACCATTACCAGTTAAGTCTTTATTATCCCAGATTTCTACCAATTTACCAGCTCTTACAGACTTGTCTTTATTATAAAGGTATTTATGAGTTTTAGTGGTAATTCCAGGATATCCTAAACCACTCTTATCATTAATGCGCTGAGAAGACTTTGATATGATAGATACAACAGATGGTATCTTAGGAGCTTCTCTGGGCATGGGTAACTCCTCTATGTTGTGAGCAACTTGTTTTCCCTTGATAAGAGTCTGGTATTTGACTCTGAGTTCATTTATCTCATCTTCTTGAGAGTTCTTTTCTTTCATGAGTTGATCTACCAGAGTATCTCTTTCCGTGATCTTATCCTGAAGTTCAGAGACTTCTTTGGAATGATCTTTAATGAGTTCTCTGGTGGATTTATGCTCATGAGAGAGAGATTGAACTTCAGCTCTGAGTCTACCATTCTCTTTCTCAAGTTTTTGACAAAGTTGGACACAATTTTGGAGATCTGATAGCATTTGTTGCATATCAGACTCTCTGGAGTTACCAGATGAATTAGAGGATTCAGTATATTTGGAATTTGATAAAACTAGAGTAGTTTCATTTACCTCAGTGATGTCTGCCATAAGACACACATCATCATTTGATCCGAAATCAGAAGAAGAAGAAGAACTGGAACTAGTATCCTCCTCCTCTGCTTCTGCCAGCAATGCTCTCTTGTCTACATATCTCCTATCTCTCGTAATCCTTTTCTCTTCTCTTTCCCTTGGAGTAAGTTGAGGACAATCATAACTGTAGTGACCAGTCTTGTTGCATGTGTAGCAGGCATTGTCTCCTCTGGGATTAGGACTTGGCTCTCTCCTCCTCTGGTTGTAGTCTGATCTGGCTGGGCTACTCTCTCTCCTCTGGTAGTCAGGTCTGCCAGAGCTACCATCCCTCCTCTGATAATCTGATCTTCCAGAATTGCCAGGGTTGTCATCTCTCCTCCTTTCTGGAGTTCTGAATCTGGTCTCCCTTGAGTCTCCAGATGTCTTCTCCTTCTCTGCAGGCTTGAAGGAACTCTTCCTATCTCTGGTAGACTCCTTCCAATGTCTTATTACCTGCCATATTTTGAACTCATTTTGTCTAGTTTTCGGGTTAGAAGTGCTACCTGCTCCTTGAGACTCAAGTCATCTGCAGTAGACTCCTTTGGCTTGACATCAGGCTTGATAGTTGAAGAGAATGCAACACCTTTCTGACCAGAAGAGGAAACCTCTTCTGTCTGATCCTCCTCTTGAAGATCATACTCATAGGCTTTGAGATCAGACAACAGAAGATGATGATCCAGAGTGTTGAGATCCTTGTTGTCCTTGATCACAGTGACTTTAATTCTCCACCTGCTGGTTAGTGAACGCAAGATTTTACTATTAATTTCCTTTTCAGAGTAGGTCTTACCTAAGGCACTAGCCTTGTTCAGGAGGTTTGTGAGACGTATGTCCAGCTGGTCAATGGTCTCATCTGGTTTCATCTTGAAAGTATCAAACGAGTGTTGAACAGCTTGGAGCTTGTTGTCTTTGATCTTCTCTGTTCCCTCACAGAGTAGTGCAAGTTTGTCCCACATCTCCTTGGCAGTGGCACACGTTCTGACCTTTTCAATCACCTCTTTAGTTAGTGTATTGATGATCTCTGTTCTTGCCACCTGGTCTAAATTGTAGAGCTTTCTTTCATCGTTGTCAAGATCATCTTTCTTTTTGAGGATCTTTTGCCTGGGGGCTCTATCCTCTGCAGTTTTCTGGGCAACTTCACTAGTTTCTTCCCTGGACTCTGACCTGCCACTATCAATAGGAGTCCAGTAAAATTGAATGGGGCCACTTTCTACCACATCTAACATGCGGTGGTGAATAGCTCCAAGATGATTGCTCATCATGAAGCTCCAGTGGCTGTAATCCTCGAAAGAGAATTCTGGAAGCTTACAGCTCTTGTAAGAAGATTTTGCAGACATTTTTGATAAAATTAGGGAAATAACAAGAACTTGAACAAAAGCACTAAAGAGCAATGGATCTGCCCGGTGACCACCAAAAGCTTTTCAAAGCAGTGGTCGTTGGACACACTGCTCTGATACCACTTGTTGGTCCCACTAGTTAGATTAATTGTGGAAGCTTAAATTAAATGTCTTTCAAATTCTTTTTACAAGAATACAAACGTACTAAGAGAATAAGTGAATGAAAGCAATAAAGAACACAAGATATATAGTGGTTCTGATTTGAATATCCTACGTCCACTCTCCCTTTATCCAAGGGGTCTCACTATCAACCAACTCACTTACTTACTTCACTGGAATTGGGAAGTACCAGTTCCTTCTTACAACCTCTTTAGATTTAACTTCAATCTAAAGATCAACAACCTTCAACCTTATCTGGTAGATGAACAGTGTTGGGATATGTATTTTAGTTTTGATGATTTTCCAAAACAACATGCAATAGGTTTGAAAGCAGTCAGGTTGTATCTTTTGTTTCAGGTCAGACTAGATTAGCTTTCAGTAGAATAGGCTGTTCAGTTGAGGGGGAACTCAGCAACACAGCCTGAAGATATCAAGATGACATCCAAAAGAACTGACTAAAGTCATGCCTGCAACCTGAACCAGAAGAGAAGCCTGAAGGATGTCCCACTGAGTGTAAACCGGGCTGATCTAAGCTAAGTCAGGTGGACCACTCAGTGAAGAGCATGATCAGGAGGATCAGTGATGCACCAAGTAGGCCCTGAAGGAGTCAGGCTACTGTGGTCAGGGAACTTTGTCATTCAGCCTTATGACAAAGTTCTTGGAATGATCTTCAAATAGTCTCTGAAGGACAACTACACTGAAGACGTTCAGTCCACTGAAGATCATCAGTCAGTGAAGGAGGGAGCTACCTAAAGTCAGTGGGTCTTAGTCAAACCTACTGAGTCAAAGATCCGTGAATCCAGACCACGTGGACCAATCAGCACGAGACAGCAACTCTGACACTGACAAAGGCCGCATTCCAAGAAAAGTGGTTGAAACCATTTAATGTTGGATTCAAATGTATCTTCCCTCCAACGGATACATTTGAATCCCCATTATAAATACAATCTCATAGCTTCGTTGTAAAGTGTGTTGTATTGTGTGAAAGAAGAAAATAAACACCTACAAGCTGTGAGGGTGTGTTAGTTATTAGGGAGTCATAAGGAAGTGTTACACACCCACGACACTGACCTTTAGGGTTATCACATATATTCATTGAGTGTCAAGCTTGTAACTCTTAGCTTAGAGAGGTTTTCCTAATCTTAGCTTTAAGGCTAACACATTGTAAAGGAAAACCTCACCTAGTTGGAGAAAACCAAACCAAACTAAACCCTTTCAGAAGATTGTTAGGTTTGTAGTGAGGTGAGGAGAGGCAACCCAGGGAGTGTCGTGAGTCCAGTTGTAAGTGCACCTTGGCACGTTAAAAACAAGAATCCCAAGTAGTGGATTTCCTGTTAAATCAGGCCGTGGATGTAAGAGCTTGAGTCTCTGAACCAGTTTAAACTGAGCGTACTTTTCTTTCAAAGTATTTAGTAAAGTATTGTGAAAATCAGCTCACTGAGAGCTTTGTTAAGAAAACTTTAGTTAAGCATTTCAGTCAGGGAGATTCATCTCACTGACTGAATCAGGCTAGCACTCGAGAGTTCAGTCTCTCGAGTCACTGCCTTGTTACGAACCTGAGCTCGAAGGTCAGCTGCATTGACTTGAGTGCTCTGACTCGTAGCAACGCAGTGACTTGAGTATTCCGTCACTGAACTCAGTTAGGGTGCGACACGAAGGTTTTAAAAAAAAATTTGTTCCTGAATTCCCATTTTGCCCTTCGAAAACGGGACCATCAAACAGGTTGAGGTTTCAACAACTCCTTAAGAGTAGATGTATATTATGAACAATAAGAGTGCTAAGAGTGAATATCAAAAGCTTGGAATGACTTATGCGCGTAGGGTGTCTCTCTAGAGCTTTTTCTTGAACTGCACTCTTGTATTTATAGAGGGGATTAGGGCTAGCCGTTGGAGGGCTAATCCAATCAGATCTTCTATTTAAGGAAGCCTCAATCAATCAATTCCCTAATTGATTGATTGGGTTGGTGGGATCCTTGGATTGATTATCTTCAAAACTTTCCAATCCTGATCTTGTTGACTTGATTTGAATCACCAACGGTCAATAGCTTCCTCTGCCTAACTCTGATTCTCTCCAGAGAAGGCAAGACCAAACACCAGGCAACCTCGGTGTCTTCTGGTCCTAATCTGGTGAACGACCAGAATACTCAGTAGAAACAGGAGATCAAACTGAGCATCTTTTGTTCCACCAGACTCGTCTGGTCTGGGGAAGGTTCTCTGCCTCTGGTCAGATCTCATCTGGTGAAGTCTTCTGGTGGAGTCCTCTGGTGAAGTCCTCTGGTGACTCTTCTGGTGAAGTCTTCTGGTCTGGCAGTTCCCCCTAGACTAAGTCCTAATCTAGATCATCATCTGGCTAACAGGTCCAGATGGTCCTATTACATCTTCTGGTTTGTTTTAACTCATCAAAACTAACAACTTTTATCCTAACAGTGGGACAAACTAGCATTGCTCTGTGAGGGAACAGAGAAGATCAAGGACAACAAAATCCAAGCTGTTCAACACTTGTTTGACACCTTCAAGATGAAACTAGACGAGACCATAGATCAGCTGGATATGCGTCTCACAAATCTTCTTAACAAGGCTAGTGCCTTAGGTAAGACCTATTCAGAGAAAGAAATCAATAGTAAAATTTTGCGTTCACTAACCAGCAGGTGGAGAATTAAAGTCACTGTGATTAAAGACAACAAGGATCTCAACACTCTGGATCATCATCTTCTGTTGTCTGATCTCAAAGCCTATGAATATGATCTTCAAGATGAGGATCAAACAGAAGAGGTTTCCTCTTCTGGTCAGAAAGGAGTTGTTTTCTCCTCTACCATCAAGCCAGATGACAAGCCAAAGGAGTCTACTGCAGATGACATGAGTCTTAAGGAGTAGGTAGCATTTCTAACCCGTAAACTTGATAAGATGAGTTCTAAATATGGCAGGTACAAAAAGCATTGGAAGGAATCTACTAGAGACAGGAAGAGTTCCTTCAAGCCTGCTGACAAGGAAAAGACATCTGGAGACTCAAGGGAGACCAGATTCAGAACTCCAGAGAGGAGGAGAGATGACAGCTCTGGCAGATCAGATTACCAGAGAAGAGATAACAGTTCTGGCATATCTGACTACCAGAGGAGAGAGAATAGTCCAACCAGAGCAGAATACAACCAGAGGAGGAGAGATCCAAGTCCTAGTCCCAGAGGTGACAACACATGCTACACCTGCAACAAGCCAGGCCACTACAACTATGATTGTCCTCAGTTGACTCCTACAAAAAGAGAAGAGAAAAGACTCAAGAGAGATAGGAGATATGCAGACAAGAGAGCACTACTGGCAGAAGCAGAGGAGGAGGATACTAGTTCCAGTTCTTCTTCTTCTTCTAATTTTGGATCTGATGATGATGTATGTCTTATGGCAGACATTACTGAGGTAAATGAACCTACCCTATGCTTATCTAATTCCAAATATACTGAATCCTCCCATTCATCGGGTGCTTCCAGAGAGTTTGATATGCAGCAAATGCTATCAGATCTCCAAAATTGTGTTCAGCTTTGCCAAAAGCTTGAAAAAGAAAATGGTAGGCTTAGAGCTGAAGTTCAATCTTTATCAAATGAGCAAAAATCTGCCAGAGAACTCATAAAAGACCATTCCAAATAAGTCTTTGAACTTCAGGAAAAGGTTACACAAAGAGATACTCTGGTAGACCAGCTTATGAAAGAAAAGAACTCTCAGATAGAAGAGTTCAATGAACTCAAAGCCAAATACCAATATCTTATCAAGGGTAAGCAAGTTGAACAACCTATCATGGAAGTACCTAAGACTAGAGAAGCTCCAACTGTTGTATCCATTATACAAGGATCTTCTCAAAGGGTACATGATAAGAGTGGTTTAGGATATTCTGGAATTACAACCAGATCTACTAAATTTTTATGCAATAAAGGCAATTTGTCTGAAAGATCTGGTGAAGTGGTAGAAATCTGGGATGAAAAGGATCCTAATGGAAAAGGTTACAGAGTAGTTAAAAACCATAACTGGAACAAAGACTACTCTGCTGATCATATAGATGATGTTCCCAATGAGTTCACTGAAATGGAAGAGGAAATCTTAGAGCATAAACGTCAGATAGGAGAACCTATGAGGATTGATGGTTCTGTTCAGATGCCTAACCAGATTAGGAGACCTAAGAGGAAACCTAAAAGAGTGGAACCTAAGCAAATTAGGGGACCTCAAAAAGGAAACTCTAAAAGGAAACCTAATCAGAATAGGAGACATTAGAGAAGATATACTGAACCAGAGAACCTCAATCAGAATCAGGGATCTCAAAGGAGGTATGCTCAAAGAGGATTCCAGAACAGGAATACTCAGAAGGAATTCCATCATCAGAATAGATCCAATTTTCTGAACCAGAGGAGGTCCTCCAGACCCATCTATAGAAAACCAACTGATCTGGGTAGTTATGACACCATAGATGGTTCTTCTAGGATGTACCCTTACAACCAGACATTTAAAACTATGTCTTTAAGGCAGGCCATTCCAAAGGCCAGATTTGAGAAAAGGTACACCAGACCTGTTTATAGGAAAGGTGTCCTTATCAGACCAGTAGCTCAATATGTCATTGTCAGAGGACATATGCTGGTAGATAGATTTGGAAGAAAAATAAGATCTCCTCATCCAGCAAGGGATGATCTTTATCTTTAGATTCCTACAAAACCTGCAACTAACCAATCAGGACCCAGCTCTAGTAGGGAACCTAATTGATTTCCCTGCAGGAGGATAAGAGCCGATTGGAGAAAGGACTTTCAAGCAAACATGTGTGGTACATTGATAGTGGATGTTCCAAGCACAAGACATTCCAGAAAGATCATCTCCAGGACTTTAAGCCACTGAATGGGCCAAGAGTGATGTTTGGTGACAACAACTATGGAGCCACCAGAGGCGTTGGAAAGTTGACCTTTAATGGTGTATCTGTAGATGAAGTCTACTACGTTGAAGGACTCAAGCATAATCTGCTTTCAGTATCCCAATTTTGTGACAAGGGATACTCAGTGAAGTTTTCTAGTGATTCATGCACTGTCTTTTCTTCTAATTATAATGATATCTTGCTTATAGGCTTGAGGAAGGGTAACATTTATCTTGCAGATTTTAGCAGTTGCCCAAGAAATGCATGCCTGGTTGCAAAGGGATCTGCAGAGAACAGCTGGCTTTGGCACAAGAGGTTGTGTCATCTGAACTTCAAAACACTGAACAAGATTACCAGAAAAGGTCTAATTCGAGGTCTTCCTAATGAAGTGTTTAAGGAGGGCCAGGTTTGTGGTTCATGCCAGAAGGGTAAACAACCCAAGACTTCCTTTAAGGATGTCCAGAGCACAACCACAACCAGAGTACTTCAACTACTTCACATGGACCTGTTTGGACCGGTTTCTCCTCTTAGCTTCAGTGGAAGGAAGTACACCTTGGTGATAGTAGATGACTTTTCAAGATACACTTGGGTAGTGTTCTTGTTTAAGAAAAATGAGACTATCACTAAGCTGCCAGAGTTCTTTAAGCAGATCCAGAATGAGCAGAACCAGAGCATAGTCAGGATCAAAAGTGATAAAGGGACAGAGTTTTTGAATTCACACATTGCAGAGTATCGCAAGGAACATGGAATTTTTCATGAGACACCTGCTGCCAGAACACCCCAACAGAATGGAGTAGCAGAAAAGAGGAATATAACCCTCAAGGAAGCTGCAATGACTCTTTTAGCAGAGTACAACACACCACAAAGATTTTGGGCATAAGCTATCAACACAGCCTGTTATACTAAGAACATATGCCTAATTGCCCAGAGACACAATAAGACTCCATATGAGGTATGGAAAGGTAAAACCCCATCTGTTTCATATTTTCATATTTTTGGATGTAAGTGTTTCATCCATGACAATGGGAAATCCAAATTAAAAAAATTTGATGCTAAAGTGGCTGATGGAATATTCTTAGTATATTCCAGCACCAGTAAAGCATTCAGAGTCTTTAATAGGAATTCACTTTGTGTGGAGGAAACACCTCATGTTATTTTTTATGAATCTGCTTTTGAGTGCAAGGTGGACTTAAAGTCTTCTGAAGAGATACATAATAAGACTACTCCCAGAGTAATCAAGGTCAATCCACCTATTCTTGATTCTGATTCTGATTCAGATGTTGGCCCATCTTCTGGTTCTCTGAAGCAGAAGCCTTCACAAGGAGCAGAACCAGAAGTGGTTGGAACTCCTGTAGGGGGAAGCTCTCCTGCAGTTGGTGATAATCACCAAGGTACTGCAGCAGATGGTCAACCAGGCAAGGCCACGGGTAGGAGGACCCTGGTTGATCACCCCAATGACCTAATAATTGGAGATCCAGCTAAGGGTGTCCAGACTAAGAGAACTCTTAACTTAGCTGCCATATTCAGTTGCTATGTGTCCTTGATTGAGCCCAAGACCATCAAGGAGGCACTGAAAGATTCAAATTGGATTGTTTCCATGCAGGAGGAGTTGAATTAATTCACCAGACAGGATGTTTGGGAACTGGTAGATAGACCAAGACATCAAAAGGTGATAGACACTAGGTGGCTTTTCAAGAATAAGAAAGATGAGAATGATGTCATTACTAGGAACAAGGCAAGGCTAGTGGCTCAGGGCTATTCTCAGTCTAAAGGAATAGACTATGATGAAACTTTTGCTCATGTTGCCAGACTAGAAGCCATCAGATTGTTTCTAGCATATGCTGCTCACATGAAGTTCAAAGTATACCAGATGGATGTGAAATCTGCCTTTCTTAATGAGATTCTCATTGAGGAAGTGTATGTGGAACAACCTCCTGATTTTGAACAAGGTGATCAGGTGTTTAAGCTTAAGAAGGCTCTTTATGGGCTGAAGCAGGCACCCAGAGCATGGTATGACACTCTATCTCAGTTTCTTTTGGACAATGATTTTACCAAGAGTAAGATTGATAGGACCTTGTTTAGGAATGAAGAAGGAAAGGACATCCTTCTGGTCCAAATATATGTTGATGACATTATATTTGGATCCCCTAACAAGAAGCTGTGTAAGAAATTTGGTGAACTCATGCAGAGTCAGTTTGAAACAAGTGTAGTTATTTCGATTCTCTCCTTTGTAATTCTAGAAGTGTTTTAGTTAGACCTTTGAGTAGGTTCTTTGGTTTACACTCTTAGAATTATAAAGTTTTGATTGTATACCTAGGGTATATGATCTTGATGTAAATTCCTATAGTTGGTTTTTACTTTGTCTTTGTATCACTACTCGTTATAGTGAATTTCGCCATGTGACATCATAGATTATTCAATAATTGTTAGGATAAATGTTGTATAGTTTTGATGAGTTAAAACAAACCAGAAGATGTAATAGGACCATCTGGACCTGTTAGCCAGATGAGGAACTAGATTAGGACTTAGTCTAAGGGGAACTGCCTAACCAGAAGGGTCACCAGAAGACCTACCAGAAGACCCTCCAGAGGACTCCACCAGAAGACCTCACCAGATGAGATCTGACCAGAGGCAGAGGACCTTCCCCAGACCAGACGAGTCTGGTGAAACAAAAGATGCTCAGAATCATCTCCTGATTCTGATGAGCATTCTGTTTCTTAACCAACTCTGGACCAGAAGACTTTGAGGTTGCCTGGTATCTGGTCCTGCCTTCCCTGGAGAGAATCAGAGTTAGGCATTGGAAGCATTTGACCATTGGTGATTCAAATCAAGTCAACAAGATCGGATTGGAAAGTATTTGAAGACAGCCAATCTAAGGATCCCACCAACCCAATCAATCAATTAGGACATTGATTGATTGAATGCTTCCTTAAATAGAGATCTAATTAGATTAGCTCTCCAACGGCTAAACCCTAATCACCTCTATAAATACAAGATTGCAGACTCAAAGAAAGGCTCTAGAATCTCATGTGCACGAAGTCATATTCCAAGCCTTAGTTTTATCACGCACTTAACACTCTTATTGTTCATACTTTTGTATTTACTCATAAAGGAGTAGTTGGATCTCAACCTGTTCATCTCTAAGAAAAGGTTGAAGGTTGTAGACTTTAGATCAAAGTTAGATCTAAAGGGTTTGTAAGAAGGAACTGGTACTTCGCAATTCTAGTACGTAAGTGTGTTTGTTGGTTGGTTAGTGAGGCCCCTTTTGATAAAAAGAGAGAGTGGACGTAGGATCTTCTAATCTGAACCACTATAAATCTGGTCTATTTACTGCCTTCTTTAATTACTGTCTTGTTTATTTATTATGCTCTTATAAAAGGACTTTGCTAAAGACATAACCTCTAAAGCTTCCGCAATATATCTACTTAGTGGGATCAACAATAATAATTTATGATAAAAATTTGATATTTCGTTTGCAAAATTTATTTTCTGTTTTTCAAAGTCTTCCGATGTGTATGTTGTCGTTTATGTTTCAACACCTTTGATAAAATTCTGGAAAAACACTCACGCACACCCTTCAATTCAATTTTGAATTCAGATCTCCTCCTAATGCTGGGAAGTGATCTTCATCGAACGTGAAGTCAGCAAACCGAGCGTTAATTGATCATTGGACAAAGGTTCTAGGTATTTCAGGATGGATGGAGAGTCAAATCCAACGTAAATACCTAGCTTCCTTTGTGGGGCCCATAGAGGTACGCTTCGGTAATGTTATCGGAACATACACCGCACATCCAAATATACGCAGATAGAAAATGTTTGGTTCTTTTCCACGCACTAGCTGTAGGGGGGAATGATCATTATATGCAGTTGGACGAATTTGTATCAGATGTGATGCATGTAGGACTGCATGCCCCCAACATGAGGTGGGTAATTTAGAGTTCATAAGTAATGGTCTAGCGATAATTTTGATATGTTTTATTAGCGCTTCAGCAAGACCATTTTGGGTGTGGACGTAGGGGACCGAATGCTCCAATTTAATTCCCAGAGCCATACAATAATCTGTAAAGGCTTTTGAGGTAAACTCAACAGCATTATCCATTCGAATCGATTTTATTGGATAATCTGGGTACTGAGCTCTAAGCTCAATAGTTTTCGCAATGAGCTTCGCAAAATCTTGATTGCGAGTAGACAACAAACATGCATATGTCCACCTAGTAGAGACATCAATTAGGACCATGAAATACCAAAATATTCCTGATGCTGGGTGAATCGGTCCACAAATGTCTCACTGAATCCGTTCAAGGAAAATTGGAGACTCTAGTCCCACCTTGGTGCGCGACGGGCGCCTATTAATTTACCCTTAGAGCATGCATCACAGATAAATTCATCGACAAGAGAGATTCTATAATTCGAAATATTATGATCAATGGAATTAGATAGAATCCTACGTATCATTGTTTGTCCTGGATGACCTAACCACTGATGCCATAATTTAAAAGTGTTCGGGTCGTGAAATTTCTTATTCATGGCTAGATGAAGATTGGACGGCCGGATGTAGGAATAGTACAATCCAGAAGAGAAGGAGGGAAGTTTTTCAATAACTTGTTTATGGCTACCTCGAGTAATAGTCATCAAAAGGTGTTCATTATTATTCTCAGTTTCAGTTTCAATGTGATAGCCATTAGATCTTATGTCTTTAAAACTGAGAAGGGTACGCTTCGATTGTGGAAACAACAAAGCATTGTCAATTACTAGTTCGGTACACATAAGGAGGATGACAGAGGCTCTTTCGGAGCCTACTATCATAATATTATCATTGGCTATCGTGGTTACACTCCCCTTTCTTTCTACCAAGTTAATGAAAATACTTCTTATCTCTTAAGATTGTGTGTGTGGTGGCGCTATCTACCAAACATAAATCACAATTTGTATCCATTATGCCAGAGTAAAAAGCCCAAACCTAAGAGCTGATATGTTTACAAGTCATGTATAAGAATATCAATATCTAAATAAATTTAACGGATAGCATATATTAAAGTAAACATATCAAAGCTAAATCATAAATGTCATAATCAAATATGAAAATAAAATATCCGAAAGATAGGATCCAAATAAAATGTCTTAACCAAAAAGTAAAGTACTAAAATGATCAAATATTCCAATCACTCATTATCTCCATAGTCTTTGAGCTCTATGCCCATGAGATCGTCGTTGTCATGGTCAAATTTTGCTTCAGGCAGGCTGACATGGTGAGATTCTACTTTAGGAGCCTTCCCCTTATCGTCCTTCTGCTGCTTTTGATAAGCCTCAACCAAATCTTGGGAGTACGACACGTGCGAGACCAATGGCCTTTCCACGATTTTGAGCTTGATTGTCGTTCGAGGTTCTTGGACCACCAGATTTACTATGACCTCGGCCTTTGCCACGAGTTCGTTTACTTTCTCTCCCCCTTCCACGCTTGCGACCACTTGTACTTTCCTGAGCTATAACATGTGCTTCGGGCACTGCTTGTGAGCCAACTGGTCTCGAGTTATGATTTTTCATAAGGAGTTGGTTGTGCTTTATGATTAGGCGTGAAATTGTCATGATTCGTCACTCGAAATGCCCTAGTTTTGGTTAATTTTGTTGAGTATTTAGAGTCATTTGCGTATCATTTTCATAAACTAATGAATTTGTCTCTTTGATGCTCATAGATGGATAGGGGGCGGAAAGAGGAGTTCGTAGGAATTTGAATCGACTCAAACGGACACCCGGATGAGAAGATATCGAAGAAATACGAAAAGTATTAGTTCGGGGGAGCAAAAGTATCATTGGAGTGCACAAGCAAGGTGCAGGTAGTGCACTAGTGCACGGGCACTCGTGCACTGTGCACCAGCAGGTGCAGGTCGTGCACTAGTGCACGGGCACTCGTGCACTGTGCACCAGCAGGTGCAGGTCATGCACTAGTGCACGGGCACTCGTGCACTGTGCACAAGCAAAAGCAGCTCGTGCACTAGTGCACGAGCAGTGCACGAGCAAGCGCATTTTTTGGCCCATACGTTCCCGATTCGGCCCGATGCTGATATATATTCGTCCCGAGCTCGTTTTTGACAATGACCACTTACACCTACTAGATTTAATAGCTTTTTAGAGAGTTAATATTCGGAGAGAAGGAACGAGCAAGTTTACTTTACGTTTTTGAGGTTTTTCTTACGAATTCACGTCACGATTTTACTTTTTAGTTTTGTTTCTTCATATTTTTGTTCTTGAACACGTTGAGACTCATTTTATTGATTTAATTTAAGTTATTCCTTTATTTCTTGAAACCCTAGTTTATGATTGATCTTTTCATCGTTATAATTATCATGTTCATGATCGTTACTTATTCAATTGTTCTTGTTTACGTAAAACCCATGTCTAGCTAAAACCCTTGCATGCTTGGGGTAGGATGAACTCGTAGAAGTAGGTTGTGGGTACGTAATTAGGGTAACTTGTGACGTTAGGTTTTAATTCTCTTAATTAATGAATTCTTAAAATTAATCTTAACTTTACTTTTGAATTTCGTTCGAAAAGTGTTAGAGAGAGGACGACCGTATCACTCCCTAACAACGAGTAGACTTACGAAAGGGTTTAGAAAGGGTTAATTCATCTACCAATTTAGCGAAGGAGGACGACCGCATCACCTTAGTTGAATTAGGGTCTCATTAATTAAGCACAATCTATTAACTTGTTAGTGGATTAGTGAAGTCGATTGTTAGGGTAAAATATTAGGGTTTAGAATCTTGAGCTTTTATCTTGCATTCTTTTACTTAGGTTATTTCTTGCGCATCACAATTATTTTGATTATGTACCTGCTCCGTTAGTATACGTATGGCTTCCTATCCTGAGCATCATCATCTCTTACTTGAACACAAACCTTAGTTAATTCGTCTTCTTTAGTATTTTAGTTTAATTAGTTTATTTTAGTTTCAATTAATCTTTCCAAAAAAATCCAAAAACATTTCACTCATATTAACTACGAAGCGTAGATCTTCAGGGATCTATTTGCATACACTTCATCTCTTGGGTTCGATATACTTGGTCATTATACTTGCTCATACTACAGTGAACTCGTACGCTTGCGAGGAATCTACTAGTAGAAGTTAATATTTTCGCTTCAAGTCACTTTTCTGCCACTAGAAGTGCAGAAATTAGCTTGGAGTGTACAGTGTAATTCTTGGCCCTATACTGCTGCTGGAGTACAAGGTTGCAAGCGTAGAATGTTGACAGAGTTTTCTGTATCAACTCGGCCTCAGTTATAGCTTGCTTACATAGCTTTAACTGGGATACAATATGATGCAAGGCTGAGTTGTACTCCGTTACAGACTTAAAGTCTTGAAAATGGAGGTTCAACCGATCGTATTGTGCCTGAGGGAGGAGTATATCATTTTGTTGTTGGAAACGGTCCTGCAGGGACTTCCACAATGCTCTGGGGTCCTTTTCAGTCAGGTATTCATTTTTCAGATCCTTATTCAGGTGATGCTTGAGAAAAATCAACATTTTCGCCTTCTGGACGTTAGTGGATTTTGAACCTTCGACAATAGCTCCGCTCAACTCAGTTAAGGCTAGATGGATCTCGATATCTAGTGCCCATGTCAGGTAATTACTACCATCAAGAGCAAGCTCAGTGAATTCTCTTTTGGTAATATCAGACATTCTCACTACAATATTTAAAGTGACTTGGTGAGTTTTGTGACCTTTTGTTGACAACGGAGAAATAGGGATTTATTTGATCACATTCAAGCATAGAAGCAAGAATTGAGCGCCGTCTACCCAAAACATAGTTTACGGTCCGACAAGTACTAGGCGCCGCCTACCCAAACAATATATACGGACTATAAAATGAGAACTATGTGCAAAAGTAATAATGCATGCAAGGTAATTTAATCATAAAAGCATGCACATATAACAATTAAGCACATAAAATAATAATTTATTAATAACTAATTTTAAAAATTAAATCCAAAAAATTTTTAGCTTAATTTTTATGCAAATATTTTTTAATTTTTCAAGTATTTTTTGGAATTTGATCAAATAAATTGACGGCAAAAAAAAAAACTAGGAAAAACATTATGAGGCCCAAAATAAATAGTAATTAAACAATAGCCCAAAAATAAAAATATGGTTCCAGCCCATGAAGAGTGTTGCAGACCCAAATAAATAAATAAAAATTTGTTTCTGATCGGCCCAATTGACATTGGGCCTGATTGACCCAAAAGGTGGGGAGGGCTACGCACATCAGGGCAGGAAGAAGCAGGGCTGCGCGTAGCTCCAGGGCAGTGGTGTGAGGGCTGTGTTGCGCCGCCGTGTGGCGACGCGGCCTACGGTCACTGTCGCCCGGCGGTGTGTTGCCTTGTGTCGCCTCTCAACGTCGTTTTGGCGGAGCATCGGGAGAAAGAAGGGGCGCGCATACGGTGGAGCTCGGGAGATCTGCGATGGCTCGCGCGCGGTGGCCGTCGATGCCCGCGACGGCTGCTTCGCGGTGGCCTTCGAGGCCCGCGGCTCACGCATGATGGCATGGACGATTCGAGACAGTACCACGCGCGGTGGCTTGGTGGCTCGCGGCGGCGTGCACGCGAGGCCTGGTGGCCCGCTGCTGCGGTGGTGGCGTCCGACCGTTGGCGAAATTTTTTATTATATTTTTTTTCGATCCGATTAACAATAATTGCAAGCAATAATACAGATGCAATAAATAATTTAAGTGCACGGTAATATCATAGCACATATGGATCTAAAATAGTTGATACGATGATTAATTATCATGTTATTGAGAAATTAATTTAGATTCGTACCGATTAGCTTTAGGCAGAGACTCGTGCTGATAACTTGTTGTAAATCGTAAGTGCAAAATAGAGACGCAGGTTTGTTTACCCAGTTTGTCGATAACGACTACGTTTGGGGGCGTACCAAGCCAGGAGTTTTCACTAATATATCTGTGTATGCGTGTGTATACAATAATGAGTACATCGGTCTATTTATAATAGATAAACCCTAATCTAAGCCTAAAGCTTATTTAGGTTATAAGCCCATTAGTAATGTCCACATCAAATCTTCTGGATTTGGTATAATAAATCTACTTGATTTATAAAAAATATAATGGGATAATTATTGCGATCCATAGGAAAAAAGTGTGCGAGAGTTCTATTCCTAGATGAGCCGCTCTTATTTTCCAGCCTAATTTTCCCCATATTTTAATGAAGTGTTCTCTTGTAAAATATTTCATATGTGAAATATACCTAAAATAGGGAAATATTAAAAATATCATGGATCGAGTCGCTTCAGATAAAAAAATTTGCGGATCTTGGCCAGGTTAGGTCGAGTTTGGTGGGTTTTTTCCAAAATTCCGCGCAAGTAAGTTTCAAAATTTTCGCTCCCAATTTGTGTTAATGTATGGACAAATGTGTGTTACTAGTCATTAAAAAACATGTTTTTCCACTTTAAAATAACAATAATGACAAATTTTTTTTTACAAGAACAAATATGTGTTTTTAATTTATTTCTCATCTCTTTAAATTTAAATTTATTATTTTATATATTAAAACATATTTGCTTCAACAATAACATACATTTGCTCTAATATCAATACATTTTTGCTCCAACATTAACACACATTTGCAATAATACACATTTGTTCTAACATTAATACATTTTGCTTCAATAGTAACACATATTTCCTCTAACAGTAACATACATTTGCTTCAATAGTAACACATATTTTTAATAACACACATTTACTCTAACTTTAACACCCATTTGCAATAATATACATTTACTCTAACATTAACATACTTTGCTTCAATAGTAACACATATTTCTTCTAACAGTAAAACACATTTGCTTCAATAGTAACACATATTTTTAGTAACACACATTTACTCTTACTTTAACACCCATTTGCAATAATACGCATTTACTCTAACATTAACACATTTTGTTTTAATAGTAACACATATTTCCTCTAACAGTAACACACATTTGCTCCAATAGTAACACATACTTTTAGTAACACACATTTACTCTAACTTTAACACTAATTTGCAATAATATACATTTACTCTAACATTAACACACTTTGCTTCAATAATAACACATATTTCCTCTAACAGTAACTCACATTTGCTTCAATAGTAACACACATTTACTCTAATTTTAACACTCATTTGCAATAATACACATTTACTCTAACATTAACACACTTTGCTTCGATAGTAACACATATTTTCTCTAACAGTAACACACATTTACTTCAATAGTAACACACATTTTTTGTAACACACATTTACTCTTATTTAACACTCATTTTCAATAATACACATTTACTCTAATATTAACACACTTTGCTTCAATAGTAACACATATTTCACCTAACAATAACACATATTTGCTCAAATAGTAACACATATTTTAAGCAGTGATGTAAAAAACGGCCTAGGCGGCGGTCGGCCTGATTTATGGTAAATCGGCCAAAAAGATCTTGGAGGAGTTTAGGCGCCGCCTAGGCGGCCTAGACGGCCAAATCGGTCTAGACAGCGAGAAGAAAATAAGCCCTAAATCTAAAATTCTCACAGCGGTCGTGTTGGGTGAAGAGAGGGCGAGGCGGCGCTGAAAAGAGGCGACGTCGGTGCTGGGTGAAGACAGGCGACGACATCTGTGGTTGAGCGAATTGGGCGAAAAGATGCCGGGAACACAGCGCTGAAAAGAGGCCGTGAGCGATCTGTGGTTGCGGCGCTGAAATGAGGCCGGGAACGCGGAATTGGAAGTGGTGGGTGAGTGACCTTTGGTTGAGCGATTTGGGTGACCTTTGGAATGGTTGAGCAAGATTTTCAATTTCACGGCTAGAGTGTTGAATTGGCCTTAAGGTCTAAGAGAGAGAATAGGGCATTAGGGAGTTTTGAACTTTTGAGGGAGAATAGGCGGTTTAGGTTGAGGGAGTTTTGGAAATAAAATATTATAGCAACCATTTTAGAACAGTCGGGGGATTTAATTTAAAAAAAAAAAAAAAACTAGCTAGGCAGATTTCTAGGCGGCCTAGGCGCTAGGCGGCCAAGAAACGCCCGCTTAGCGTTTTCCGACTTCTGCACCCTTGATTTTAAGTAACACACATTTATACTAACATTAACACACATTTGCAGTAACACATATTTACTTTAATTGTAACACACATTTGTTCTAACAGTAACACACATTTGCAGTAACACGCATTTCCTCCAATAGTAACACATATTTTTAGTAACACACATTTGCTCGAATAGTAACATATATTTTTAGTAACACACATTTTCTCTAATAGTAACACACATTTGCTCCAATAGTAACACACATTTGCTCCAATAGTAACACAAATTTTCAGAAACTTTTTCGAAGCATTAGATCGAACTGGTGGCGTGCAAGGTTTGTTATAAGATTTTTGCATCCCTGTTAACATATTGGGAATTGATTTGCAGAGAAAGATTGAGGAGAGAAGTGAAAGAGAAAAATGAATTTTGGAATGGGGGTGTTGCAGGGTTGTTGGAATTTTGGAATTGGGGGTGGGATGGGTGAAGGGGGAGGGTGGGGAATTGTGTTGGGAGGGGAGGCTGTTGGAATTGGCCGTCTGGCCGGAAATATGGGGATGAGAGAGCCATTGAAGAGGCGGCCATGGCTGACTGATGATGGATCAAAAGAAGGTTGTTTTCTCTTGGAAAGATTAAAGAGTGTTTGGGTTGAGAGGAACCAACGGGTAACGCGATCTCCTTCCCAGCAGCAGCAATCGGGAGATGACCAGCAATCGCCGCTCGCAAAGCTCCAGACATGAATGATATAAAACCCGTATAGAATATGGATTATGATTCGTAAAATAGTTCATATATAACAATTTGCGTATTTTAATATATGCAAAACACCTGTTTTTTTCCAAGAGGCATTTTCGTTAAATAAAGAACAATTTGATTGAGAATTGCACTAAAATTACACCTATACCACTGAATTATTATATTTTGAATCAAAATGTAATTTTTTTTCACGCATAAACCACAAAGAAGATGCAAAGAGAAAATACAACAAAATTGCATGAAAGAAAATAGACACTCACGTCCATCATTGACAATATCTAATGCTGCCAATGTGGGATGGTTTTTTCCCATCTCTGCTCTCGTGGGGTGCAAATTCGGAGACTCTCCGACCGTTTTATGCAAGACTCGTTTATAAATTCTAAATCAAATGAATACTAAAATTGTTTTTAAAGTAATTATATATTTTATTTAAATTATTTGATGTAAAATTAAAAATATTTGTACAGGGTCCGAATTTTTTCAAATGGGACAAGCTTTGGTCGGTTCTGTATAAATTTTTGCCTAAAAATAAATTACATGAACAATGATCCTTGTACCATAATTCATAAAGTCCAATCTGTACATGCATATGAATGAATTATGACATGGATACACCAAAAGAGAGAGCTAACAACAAACTCCCACCTTCCAGCCCACCCCACCCCACCCAAAGATTTCCATCTAAAACTACAGATAACATTAGCAAATTAAGATTTATGCCTTCTGTCAAAACTTCTACTGCTACCCTCTGCAGCTGAAGCAGCCGCCATTTGCATTATACTCTCACAGTCAATCTCACTGGACTTATACTTAAGCTTGATTCCACTTTGCATCCATGACTTCACACAAAGCAAAGCTTGTGTATCATATTGGGATGTGGATAGCCTCTCTCTCTCAATCTCATCACCCTTGCTACAAAACACGTCTTCAGGCAACACTGCAGTTGATTGCACAGCCAACAAATCTCGAGCCATCAAAGACAAACGAGGATATCTCGAGCTATTCACTTTCCACCAATCCAGAACATCCATTAGCATTGGAACCGGAGGCTCCGAAAGATACTGAGTAAGCTCATCAGTAACAGCATTCATGCTCACCCTTCGTTTCTTCCTAGCAATTTCCTCCGCAAAAGAAGCACTCCCCCCTCCTCCCCCTTCTGGCTCTTGACTGCTGTACGAATTGCTCATAAAAGGAGAATAGCCATTTGAATAATTTCTAATGAAATGATTCCTAGCCTCCTCCAAATAGTTCTCTAGGTTGAGATATTCAGGGATGAGTTCTACCTTTATACGTGGATCAAGAATTGCAGTCATGTATGTGAAAGCATTGCAAACTTGGCTACTGTAATTTTGAGCTTTTACGTACATTTCCTCAGCAGCTGCCTTGAGCCACTCGGGGGTTTGCCTAGAGTCTTTGCAGGACAAAATTGTCTCGGTAATATGATCCATGAAGAAGAGAACCATACCTATCGTGAGCACTTTGCTCGTACATATATTGTTAATGGTCTTGTAGAAGGGTTCTAGATACTTATGCATAATATTAAGAATATTTTTTTCTGTTGGGTTGAGCAACAAGCGGCTACCCAGTTGTTCTTCGTACTTCCTGATGACAGTTTCCATTGATCTACTTGCCTGCGGAAGAAATATAATCCCTTCATCAGAATAATCCCCCAAAAACAAAAAAAATTCATATAAATATTTTCAGTTTATATAGTCAATGCAAATTTGAATTAATGAATTAGTCAAGATTATATACCTTGCGTGCAATATCAAGCATCCGGTAGGTCCCACTCCAACGAGCTGAGGCATCAAGTGGGAACTTCCAGTTTCCTTCTTGGTAAGCTGTGGTAAATTGCAAAAAATCCTCGGGCATTTCCAAAGATGAATTCAGTTCCATCACAAACTCTCTGATCTTTGAGATCACTGAAAACACTGATTTTGTACTTTTTAACCCAACATTTACGATCGAATTCAGAGTATGAGCAGCACAGGGGATATAGCAAAAGGCAGGCAGTTCCTGAATATCCACATTACCTTTCAAGGTATGTGTACAAGTGAGTATTTTAGTCTCAAGATTGTATAACCTCAGGACTTTGTGTAGAGCATAATAGATTTCAGACCCCCCACAAGGGCTAGGGATGTGACAAATATCAAGAAGAACTTTCTGGAAGGACCAGTTTTCGTCAATCCACTGGCACGTGACACTCATATACCGGATTTGTTCATATGAGGTCCAAGAATCAAGAGTGATTGAAACTTTTGACGAAACCTGCTCCACAATCAGCCTCACCGATTCCTGCATACTTCTGAATACGTCACGCAGTACTGTGTGGAACTTTTCCTCACTCCAAAGCTCAACAGATGGATTCAGAAATTTAAATGCATTTGTAAGCCACTTTTCAGACAGCGTAGAAGTGGGAAGAGATGATACAAGGAGCCATTTTATGAGCAACCAGTTCAGGTGATCAAGCTCTATTCCAGGGAGCTTAGTTTGAGTTTGAGGTTTCTTAGCAATTGTCACAGGCTGTGGAGCAGGACTGTTTGCACAATCTGCCATCTTATCATATCCTGCATGTCGACTGCTGAGATGCCTTCCCAAATTGCCTTCAGAAAATGAAGATAGTAAGTACTCCCTCGTAATTTGCACCTTCACTTGTGCACATCGATTGAGAAAAGAGAATATTTTGGGTAAAGTAGTGGCATATGGGTAAATATGTGTATATTTTTGTGAGTGTACACGCAAATCAGTGTTTCTTTATTTGGAGTGTGTAAATTAGTGTGGGATGTCCAAATAAGGAAAGCGTGCAAATTAGTCTGGGACAGAGAGAGTAACTAGTAACAATTATCCGTAAAAATAAATTACTGGGAAATTAGTCCTGTAAGTTACCCTTATTTTGCTTTCAGTCTTGTCGACTTTCATGAATCAAAGATATTTCGGAAACTTTCAATTGTTCAACATTTTAGTCTGGTAACCAGTTGTAGGAAGTGAAACATCCGGTTGCGCTGACTTGTTAGTGTCTGATTTGTCCAAGTGACAAAGTCTAATTGTTCAACTGAATGTTTCGCCTCCTACAACCAGTTTCCCTACTAAAATGCCGAAAAATTGGAAGTTTTAATTCGTGAAAGTCGATAAGACTGAAACCAAAATATGAGTAACTTATTGGATTAAGAAAACTATTTCCCCTAAATTATTCATTCCAAGTAGAGATGGTCCATACTCGCCATCTATATACGTCACGCAGTGAGTTACTCCATACACATCTTGTCTATATGATACTTGAATTTTATTACTTAATGCTGGAGGAAAATAGGAGAAGAAAATCAGTTGAGAAAATAACCAGTCGCAGTGGCAATAGAATAGCTTTGCCCGCAAAACTTGCACCTTCTACTCTTCCCATCCAGTGCTGTTTCAAAATACTTAAGATATACAGAAGTCATGGTCTTTTTCCTGGGTTTTGTGTTAAGTGCAGCATTCCCCTTCTCCATAGAACCCAAGCCAATATCAATTGGATCAATATGAGGGATGAGTGTTGCATTCATTGTCGTCAGAGACTTTGGATCCATATCCACTACAAACATGAGAACATAAAAGTGTTATCACACGAAATCATAATGGCAGCTCGGAACTGTCATTCCATTGTACTAAGTTCATCTTTAAACTTAAATTCATTCCAATCACAGGACATCGTCAAGGCATTTCCTCAAATTTTACATTTGACGTAAGGTCCCTTCTTATGTTATGTGCTCCCTTTCTTTGCCTAAACCATTTTAATATGATTCTCAGACAACTTTTTCAGGCTGTGTCTCGATCAAACTCATGAATATGCTCATTTCTACTTCAAGCTTCCCATGTTATCACAAGTTCATCATCACATACTACTACAGGACGCAGATAATCTAATGCTTTCTGATACACAAAAGATAATAAAAAAATTATAAAAGATGCTTACCAATTAAAACCAAAAATCAAACTTGTGCGCTCATTTATTTTTAATGAAGCTTGAGCTTAAAATGGAATTTTGAGGGGCTGGATTTCAGAATAAATGCATAGTTGATTGTTCAAATAGTGGAGCATATCACATTGGTTTATTAGAGCAAGATTTGTACCTTACGAATCATAATCCGTACTTGGCATATCAATCCAAATATTAAGTAAACGATCATAGGAAGAAGCGTACAAGGAGCAACATACTCAAGCTTAATAAAAAGCAATTCACAAAATACCTTCATTAAAGCAATGATTTAAAAAACAAAAGAGGAACTGCAAACCTTTTAGGGACTGATTACTATATGAATTACTAACGCCCCAATCCATCACATTGCCAGCAGCAGCTCTCCCTTTTAATTCAAAAGATCCCAATCTATAATTCAATACTGAGATGAGAGAGGAAAATTACACGGATAAAAGATCAGATCAAGAGACGTGTCCCTGGGCAAAAATAATAGATCAATGAAGTGAGAAAAAGAAAACGAGAGAGAGAAAGAGGGGAAAGTGCCCACAAATTGAATGATCGTTGCAGAAACAGCAGAAGAAATCAACGATTGTGTAGGTGTATGAGTAAATGAGAAGAGAGTAGAAAATGGAGGGAAGAATAGTGTAAAGAATTTTGTTTGAAGTGAGATTTGAGCTGAGATTGTAGAGCGAGCGAGCGAGCCAGATCTGAGCCGCTAAAGGCAAAAATGAGAAACTGAAGAGAAAAAAAAACAGACAACAGAGGGAATGAGAGAGAGGGAGAGAAAAGAGTCGGAGCTGTTTCAATCTCTATATGCGGAGCCGTGAGTCACGCCAACACCCCCCTCTCTCTTTTTTCTTTCTTTTATTTTTTAAGGAAATTTAATTGCTTAAAAACTTTCTCAATCTCAATACATAAGAATTTTTTTAATAATATTTAAAAGTATTACGTGAAATTATCTCACACGAGTTTTTTGAATAATATATAACAAAAATTTATGTGAGTTCGTCTTCGTGGATCTTATCCAATAAAACAAATTTATATTTAAATTGTTAATTAAATTTGGAGTAGTATGCTGTCCCATTATATTTTGCTCCTTCCATTCTCCAAATAATTTTTTACGCAATTGGGATAAATGTTTTAAGTGATAATTAATGTTTCAGTTAAAAGCGATGTGACACTTTTATTAAAAAATATTATCACTATGAATTAAAAATATATCACTTTTTAAAAAGTGATATATTTTTTTCATTGATATTTTTCTACTCGCTTTTGACTCTCCCACCTGTAAGAAAGTCCAAGACAATTACAGAGTTGTTCCAGTGGTAGAAGAAGCCGAATCGCCACCACTTCTCTGAACACTGCGGTATATAAATGTTATTTTAGGATGAATTGTTAAGGGGTATAAAATTGAACCAAATATTATTGGGAGAGAGAAGTTCAAGTTTTTAACAATCCGCCTCATATACAAAGTGCAACAATAACATACATAAGTTCAATTTTAACCCAGCTTAAGTTCAACAAAAAAATTGGATTTTTGTATTTTGGGGTAAAATTTTTAAAAGTTGATGATTGTTCAAAAAAACAAAAACAAATTGTATATTTGAGAGTCAATTTCCCATTATTTTATCATTGCTAGTCAGCGGGATGAAAGAATTTTAAGAAAAAGAATGAGTAATGTGATTATATGAGTTTGTGTAAAAATAGACATGTGAATGTATTATAGGAGTGTATGAGTATTTGTATGAAGAATTGAATATGTTCATCTAAAATCGGATGGAATGAGGCATGAACCAATAGGATGGGGGATAGATCCCTAACTAAGCATGACTATATGCATTTATTTATTGTTTTATTTTATTAAGCATTCAATAATCTCATTAATTTTAGACAATACAACTTGAAATAAATATCTTTTTTTTTTTTTATATTGTTTTATCATTTATGTCATTTGTTTACACGTTCAAAAAAGTCATTTGATCATCTAACATTAACCAACTTGAGGTAAATAATCCAACATGAGGACTGGTCGTGGTTCAGTCATTTTTAATCAGTCATATACAAACCAGAAGAAGATTAGAAATTGAACCGAAAAATGTAGCTGAAGCTCTTAAAAATGAAAATTGAATAAATGCAATGCATGAAAAGTTAAACCAGTTTGAAAGAAATGAAGTTTGGAGTCTAGTTCCTATCAACATTGGGATTTGGGATAGGCTAGATTAGGATCAGAGTGAGATCAATTTTCTAGTTATTGTAGATCTGTTTAGGCGGTGTGTTTACACCTTACCCACTTTGAGATCTTATGTTAGATTTCTGTTTGTATCACTACTTTGTTATAGTGAAGTTTTGCCATGAGGCATCATAAGCTTAATTAAGTCTATGAAAAAGTTTTGAATTATGCTTGCTAGGTGTTTAAGTCTCCCGTTGTTCATAATTGTTCGTAACTGCTTGCGTTGCCTTACATGTTGTCAATATTTTAGTTAACACTACTCTGAAAAACACCAAACACACTTTCAGTTAGAATATTAGTTAGGTTAGTTTTTTTGTTATACATCACACGTTTAAGGCACATGCGCTGATCTCACACGGTTACATAGCCCAGCTTCTATTCACATGGTGTAAAACAGTTGAAATCATTTGAGAAATAAAATGATGATAAATTAGATAAGAGAGTTCAACTTGGTATCCATGGAGTCGGTTACTGTTTCTCAGTGATTATGGTTAATCTTCCTCTGTTCTTGTTCATTTCTCCATCAATTTATGCGCTTCTGGTGTTGATTTTTTTCTTAATTGATTCAATTTCTTCAAATTATTTCAATTTCTACCTAATTTCTTAGCTCCGGTTCTCGTTTCAGCTTGATTTCTAATCTTTGTTCTTCGATCCAGCTTCATTCTTCATTCATCTCTGTTTGATGAAGATTTTTTTTTCAGATCCTCTTAATTCTAAACCTCTTTCTACTTTTATTACACTTTGTATCAAAATCGGTCGAATGAATTTCAGTTTTTGCAGGTCTCAAATTCTAGCTACTGCTAGGGCTCATGACTTTGATAAGTTTCTTACTTGTTGTTGGGACATTGTCAGTTTTGATTAAGATCCCAAAGCCCCTGAAAAGATGATTGCCTTAGATTGTCTTAGTCAGGCTAGTCTTGGTTAGGTTTTTGTACTTAGTCTTTTTTACACTTCACAGGTACTCAATGAGAGGAGAACTTACTGATGACAATCAAGATTTAGAGCCTGAAGATGAAGAGCACCATCCTGAACTTACGGCAGTCTATCTAAGCTGGCTGAGTAAGTGTCAGTGATGAAGAGTATGACCCTGAGGTCATTACTAACTCAGTCCTGAAGGGAACGGGATGATACTGAGTAATGGGAAAAAACTTGAAGTAGAGCCAAGCAATGCAAAAGGAATGTCAGTGTCAGGACAAGACCGGTGTGCTTGAGACAAAAAGAACTTAATAAGACAAGCCTGAAGCATAGTAATAAGTTCTGACATTCTCACCAACCTGATGACGTGGACCAATCCAGGGAGGACACGCACGTACGGACCCTGACATGATGACTGACTTCAGACTACACTTTCAATGGGCAAGCATTAAATGGTGCATTAAATGCCATTACCTAATTCATGCAAGGACGGCTGCTGCATGGGAGATATGTTCGCTGAACAACTCTACGTAGATGACTAGAAGGCTATCTCTTCCAACGGATAATTTTCAAATCATCTATAAATACAGAAGACCTTGAACCCATTCAAGGTTACGGGAAATTTCCAAGCCAGAAATTACTCAAACTCTCAAGCTTTCAAAAGCATTCAGCGTAGAAAAGAAGCACTCGAAACCAGATAAATTTCCCAAGTGTTTCTTAGATTAGTGAGAGTTATTCTGTATTCCATTGAGCTTTCAAGCCTTATCATAAGCTTATAGTGATTATCCATCCTTAGCATAGCTTAGTCGTGTAAGGATAATCATACCCTAGTTGGAATCCAAACTGAAACCAAAACCCTTTAGTCAGGTTTGTTGGTGGAAGTTGTGTTAGTGAGTTAGAAAGGAGTTTGTATAGGTCAGCGAGGTTAGTTGATCTTGGTGTACCTTGGCACGTAAAAGGCAAGAATCCTAGTAGTGGATTTCCTGTTAAATCAGGACCGTGGACGTAGGAGCCAGAGTCTCTGGACCACGTTAAACTCCTTGTGTTCTTACTGCTTTGATATTGTTCTTATTTGCTTATTAGTTTAAGTCATTTATAGCATTTGGTTTTGTCAGGCTTGAATCAATCAACCTGATCATTAATCTGAACACTGCACTACTAACCACTATTTCAGAATTGAGTAAACAAGTTTTCAGAAAGCAAACATAAAACAAGACTATAAACTTTCAGAGCTCACGCATTTCCGCACTCAACTCAAGTTGATAGTTAGCCAACTGACCAGCACTCAGTTCAGTCAGTAGGTGTGTTATCAACCCTGAGTTCTTTAACTCTCTGAGCTAAGGGGACTCAGTAAGTTTGAAAGTCAGAAAAATTGGTATATGTGTATTCCTCCCATACACGTATTCCTCAGTCTTGTACCGGGACCAACAAGTGGTATCAGAGCGGTGGTTCTAAAGACCGCTGACTTTGAATACTAATAGTTTCAGAGGAGAAACAGTTGGTGGTCACTGAACAGATCTGAGTTTACTTTTCATAAAACTTGCATCATCATGACTTTGAGGAGACTTGAAGCTTCATTACCTGAATTCTCTATTTCTAACTTTGTCTACTGGAAGTTCAGACTTGAGGCACATCTAGATGCCATCCATGACCAGATGCCGCGCGTTATCAAGGAAGGACCTATCAAGATCACCATCCCTAATGTCAGAGGGTTGGGGTATGACCATCTTGACATTGGCGTACATGTTCCTAAGGAGAGGAAGGATATGACCAATGACGAGATCAAAATGGTGGGACTGGACAATGTGGCCAGAAACATCATCTTGCATACGGTACCTTTCGAGGAGTCAACAAGGCTGATGAACTTAAAGACGGCTAAAGAGGTATGGGATGAGCTGACCAGGATATGTGAGGGGTCAGAAAAGATAAAAGAGAACAAGAGGAATATTGACATTCAGAAGTTTGAAGCGTTCGAGATGCTGCCTGATGAGACTATAGATCAGATGGAGTCGAGATTCATCAAGTTGATGGATGAGTTGGTGATGTTGGATAAAGATGTTCCAAAGAGAGATGTTGCTTCTAAGATCCTGAATGCCCTTCCTGAGAGATGGGACAAGAGCGTAATTATGCTAAAGAACACTCAGGATATGAGTAACATAACGCCTGCTTTACTTTTTTTCAGAGCTCAAAGCACTGGAATATGATCTCAACAAGAGAAAGAAGAAAGTTCAGCAGGAAGAAGAGGAGAAAGAGAAAGCTCCTGAGAAAAGTATGGCGTTCAAAGCCAGGTAAGAACCTGTTGAGTCTGCACCAAAGTCACTGATGGAGATGAGCAAGGAAGAGCTTGCTGAGGAGTACAGCCTAATGGCCAGATGCTTTGAAAAGCTAAATTCCAGGTTTGGTCGTTATAAGAAATATTATCAGGATACTCGTGACAGGAAACCTGAAGGAACCCACCAAAGCTCAAGGAGATATGATGAAAGAAGGAACACTGAACATAGGAGAGATCGTGGCGATGAAAGAAGATATTTAGACCCAAAGCCCGATCGAAGAGATGAACAGAGACGTACTCGTGATGATAGGCACTCAGGAAAGACAGAAAGCTCATCAAGACAAAGGGAACCTGACTCAAGAAGGAACCTTGAGCCGAGAAAAGAAAGAGGTGATGAGTAAGCTACGTGTTACAACTGTAACAAGAGTGGGCACTATCAGTATGATTGTCTAGAGCTGAGTGCTAGGGAGAGAGAGGACAAGAGGGCCATGAGAGACCAGAGGTACGCTGATCAGAGAGCCATGCTCGCTGAGGATGCTACTGACTCGGATGGTCCTGAGGAGAGGTCGCCTAAACTTTTCTCTGATGATGAGTACGATGATGTCCGCCTTATGGCAAGAGTGGAACCTGAGGTAACATCTAACTCTGTGTATGGTTCTTACACTGGTCAAAATCCCGAGCCTAGCTCAGAGTCAGCCAGAGAAATGAACCTTCAGATCTGTTTAGATCAATTGATGGTTGATTTCTCCAGGTTGCAGGAAACTAATGTCTTTTTGGTAGAGGAGAACAAGAAACTGAGTACTGAGGTTCAGAACCTGAATGATCAACTCACTTAGTCAGATCTAAAAGAGTCAGCTCAAATTGTGAGAATAACTCAGGAAATTGACATGATCAATGTTGAGCATCTCCTAAGAGAGAAGATTCTGAAAGAGCTGGCTGATGAAGAGCTGGTCAGGAAGGAGGAGCTGAAGGTACTCAAGAGTAAGTTTGATGACCTCTTTGCCAGACATGAAATCCTGAAAAAGAGTGAGGACTCTCTCAAGAAAAAGGTTGCAGCAATGAATAAATCCTCAGTGGCTAGAGAGGAAATAAATAGCAGTCAGATGCTTGGGAATGAGAAAAAAGGATTTGGTTATGTTCCTAAGAAATCCTCACAGGGTCAATCTCATGTTGCTTCAGGGAGCAACACTGAGAGGGTTTTTGTTTAGGCAGGCCAGAATACACCAAAGGTTGTACTTCAGGCCCGCCAGACAGATATGGGCAAGGAAACTATTGACACAGTCAGGGTTGCCCCCAAGGTTGCTAAGCCAAAACCCAAGGGAAAGGCCAAGCAACCAAAGGAGGTCCCTGAGAGCTCAGGTTAGAGAAAGCCTCAGCAAAAGCAGAGGAAGACTCGGGCCAAGAGCCCTCAGACTGGTCAACGAGGGTATCATCATGCATGGAAATACCAGCAGAAAAGGCCAAGTATGATGACTCCCCCCATGGTTTTAACATCATGAGGCCTTTAACTGTTTTCCTTTCCCTCACTTGCCTAGGGGGAACAGAAAACAGGGCCCTTATCAAGAACAAGCCCAGAGACCTACTGCACCCAGACCTAGGAAGAACAGGAGGCCAGCCCAAAATGCACCCACTCAGGCTCCTGTAAAGCCTAAGCCTAACACCCATACACCATCTTCCTCTCAGGCTAAGAAGAAGAAAGTTGTGTATGTAGATGTTTCAGGGAGACATATTTACCACTTTGAGGCAATCAGGGTTGTGAAGCAAGTCTGGAACCCGAAGGGTACAACTGACATGATAGGACCCAACACCCAATGGGTACCTAAAGCCTGAATTGTTTACAGGCAGCTGTGGATCACAACAAGAGGAGAGGAGACTCAACTAATGTTTTCTGGTACCTAGACAGTGGTTGCTCAAGGCATATGACTGGAATGAATAGTCTTCTCCAAGAATTTCAAGCTAAAGATGGTCCACAGGTAACTTTTGGTGATAACTCAAAAGGTTTTACTAAAGGTTTTGGTGTCTTGGTAATAGGCACAGTCAGAGCGGAGAATGTGTCCTTTGTGGAAGGACTGAAGCATAACTTGTTGTCAGTAAGTCAATTCTGTGACAAAGGTTTCAGTATTGAGTTCTCATCGAATATATGTTCAGTCAGGGACAAATCAACACAGGTGCTTATGTCAGGTATTAGGAAAGGTAACATTTATCTCGCTGATTGGAGCAGCACCATTCCCAATACTTATTTTGTTGCTAAAAGCTCTCTAGAGCACAGTTGGTTATGGCATAAAAGATTAAGCCATCTGAACTTCAAGATTCTTAACAAAATTTCTAGACAGTCACTTGTTGAAGGTCTACCTAATGAAGTTTTTAGCAAAGATCATGTGTGCAAAGCTTGTCAGGAAGGGAAGCAGGTCAGAGCATCATTCAAGGAGAAAGCTTCCTTATCCACTGACAGGATGCTTCAGCTTTTGCACATGGATTTATTTGGTCCCATAACACCCGTGAGTATGAATGGTAGGAAATATACCCTTGTGGTTATTGATGATTATTCTAGATATACTTGGGTTATTTTTTTGTTAAATAAGAAGGAGACACAGGTGAAGCTTCCAGAGTTGCTCAGAAGACTCAACAATGAGAAGAATCAGTCCATTACTAAGATCAGGTCTGACAAGGGCACTGAATTTATAAATTTATATATTTCTGACTTCTGTAATGAACTTGGTATTGTTCATGAGAATTCTGCAGCTAGAACCCCACAATAAAATGGTGTCGCTGAAAGGAGGAACAAGACAATGAAGGAAGTTGTCAGGACTATGTTGGCTGAGTCGGGATTGCCCAAGAAGTTTTGGGCTGAGGCAATCAACACTGCATGCTACACTTAGAACAGATCCATGCTGAACAAACAACATGCACAGACCCAATATGAGACTTGGAATAAGAGGAAGCCTCGTATCTCTTACTTTCATGTATTTGGTTGTAAGTGCTTCATCCTCAACAATGGGAAGACCTAATTGAAAGCCTTTGATAGCAAATCTGATGAAAGGATATTCTTAGGATATTCTGAAGTCAGTAAAGCATTCAGGGTTTACAATTGTAGGACCCTTGTTGTGGAAGAATCACCACATGTTGTGTTTGATGAATCTGCTAATGAGTCTAGGTTGAAAGTGTTGAATCCTGACACTGGGGAGGTCACAAGGAGACTGACAAGGCCGAGCTTAAAGAATCAACCTGATCAAAAGGTCAAAATCGTGCCCATTCCAAGATGGGATGATGACGATGATCAGGAAGATGACCCAAGAGCCACTCCTAAGCCCAGCACATCAGGAATTGTTGAGCCTCAGACTGAGGAATAGGCTCAACCTGAGGTAAGCACCGTCTATGAAGATGCGGTCGCAGCTGAGACGGTTCCTGAGTCACCTCATCAAGGGGGAATCAATGTCCCTGACATTGAATTGGTAAGTCTCTTTGGTATAGACTCAGGATCATCCCATTCTGTTCAATATCCTTAATTTTATGAGCCTGTAGACACTAACATTGCAGGTACTTCAGAAACAACTCCTGGCAAGAGAACATGGCTAGAGGATCATCCCATTGACCAGGTCATTGGTGATCCAACTGAGGGAGTCAGGACCAGGCGGTTTCATGGTGAGAGCGCATTGTTTTGTTGCTTTCTCTCTGAGCAAGAGCCTCAGATCATTGAAGAAGCTCTCACTGACTCGAACTGGATCATAGCCATGCAAGAGAAGTTGAATCAGTTCACAAGGAATCAAGTTTGGGAACTGGTAGATAGACCTAGGCATCAAGGTGTTATTGGTACCAAGTGGGTCTTCAAGAACAAGAAGGATGAGAATGGTGTTGTAGTAAGGAACAAAGCAAGATTAGTTGCAAAGGGGTATTGTCAGTCTGAAGGAATAGACTATGATGAGACCTTTGCTCCAGTGGCTAGGTTGGAAGCTATCAGGTTGTTCCTTGCTTATGCAACGTACAAGAAGTTTAAGGTGTGTCAAATGGACGTCAAGAGTGCCTTCCTGAATGGTGTACTAAATGAAGAGGTATATATTGAACAACCTCCCGGGATTGAGGTTGGAGATAGAGTATACCATTTGAAGAAAGCACTCTATGGACTTAAGCAAGCTCCTAGAGCTTGGTATGATACCCTCTCTCAATTCCTAACTGACCATGGGTTCAAGAAGGGAACTGCGGATAGGACCTTGTTCAGGATCACTGAAGGTGATGATATTCTCTTGGTCCAGATTTATGTGGATGACATAATATTTGGATCACCAAATCATCAGCTCTGTGAAAAATTCTCTAAGTTGATGACTGGTAAATTTGAGATGTCAATGATGGGAGAGATGAACTTCTTTTTAGGATTGCAGGTCAAGCAGACTGATCAAGGGATTTTCATTAATCAGGACAAGTATACAAGAGACTTGATTCAGAAGTTTGGAGTTCAGAATAGCAATCCGGCTAGGATCCCAATGAACACCAATTGGAAGATGGATCCTGACACTGAAGGGACTTCAGTGAATTAGACTGTGTACCAAGGGCTGATAGGATCATTGTTGTACCTTACTGCAAGAAGACCTGATATTACTTTTGCAGTTGGTGTGTGTGCTAGGTATCAGTCTGATCCCAAGAGAAGTCATTTGGAGGCTTCTAAGAGGATACTCAAGTATTTGAAAAGGACAGTCAATATGGGACTATGGTATCCTTCAGATGACAACTTAGAACTGACTGGTTATTCAGATGCAGATTATGGAGGTTGTGGGATTGATAGGAAATCAACCTCAGGGACATGTCAGTTTTTGGAAAGTAAGTTGATCTTGTGGTTTAGTAAGAAGCAGAATTCAGTGGCAACATCCACAACTGAGGCTGAGTATATGGCTGCAGGTAGTGTTGTGCTCGGATTTTATGGTTGAGGCAACAATTGAGAGACAACTAAGTATTTGCTAATGAGGTTTCAATCTATTGTGACAACAATAGTGCTATAGCAATCACTCAGAACCCAGTACTTCACACAAGGTGCAAGAATGTGGATATTAGGCATCACTTCATTCGAGATCATGTGGAGAAAAAGGACATTAGGATGGAGAAATTCACACTGACAGGCAGAGAGCTGACATCTTGACTAAGCCTTTGGATGAGGCATGGCTTATGGAACTGTCAGTGGAGTTAGGTCTCTTAGATCCAGGAGAGCAGTCAGTATAGGATCTAGGGAGAACTCAGGCCAGACTCGACTCAGCGAGGTATCAGGGTGCTACAATGTCTCCCTGACAGGTATGAGTTCTATCCTGACCCTTGTGAATTTAAAGCGACTCCCTGAGTCCTTCATCCTGAAATTTTTTATTAAATGCATTTTGTTTTCATTTAAAGCGCGCCTTTTTATATTTAAACCCACGCGCAGCGGAGCATTTAATGCTTCAATTACTTTTTCATATACATGTCCATTTTATACGGAATATGACTGATGTGGAAAAATGATTGATGCTGAGATTAATCCTAGCCCTTCATTTCAAAACTTTTCAAATTCAGGATTAATCCCAACCTCACGTCTGAGTAACTGACTAATTCATATCAATCTAGACTGTCATTTGAGGAATTTACGGAAACACAAAAGCACATTGCACACTGAACTCTCTCTCGTTCAAACATTTCTTTGCGAATTCACATTTATTTAAATAAAATCAAATGGCATTCTTAGATACCAACTGGTCTACGAACAAACTTGAAGATGTTGTCAAGAATAAGTTGGTTAACATGGAGCACGTTATCTCCATGGAGGGGGCGTGTCTATCGGTGAAGAAGATTCTTCCAGTTTTCGACTGGATCTCCAAGGCTGGGTTGGAGAAGTATTTCACCCAGAAACCCACTTATGTGCTACCAAAGACAGTTGTGGAGGCTTACTTGAACTTGTTCCTTCGCAAGGGCGAGTTATTTACTAGGGTGACTGTACTGGTTCCTACTGGAGAGAAGAACAAGGATGGTGAGGCTCTCTACGACGTTGAGATGCATGATATCAACCTGAGGAAGGCCATAAAGGAGGTGTATGGACTTCCGTGCTCTGGAATTAATCCAAGGACCTACAAGGAGAACAAAGAAGGCGAGCTCCTTCAGGAATGGACCAAGACTGGGTCACTGGAGTTCAGAGCGAGATAACACAAAGACACCCTGAAGTCAGAGTACAGGGCTTTGATTGATGTGGTCTCTAAGATCATAATGGGTACTACTGGCCCTCATGAGCAGCTCAGTTTGCCCAAGCTGAGTATAATGGGTGCTCTGGTTGATGGAGTGGAGGCTAACTGGGAGCAATTTCTCCTGGATCAAATCAGTCAGGCCGCTGCTGACAAGCTGAAGAAGGACGCTGAGAAGAAGCACATCTCCGTGGGTGCTATTCTTCCATTTGGGACAAGGTTATCCATCCTGATCGCCCATGCATGTCAGGGTTGCACTTTTGATTGGGAGGATGACTTGTCTCCCAAGAAGGTTATGTTCACCTCCGCTGGTGATACATATGCAGCATTGGGCTTGACTGATCCCAATGCCCCACCTAAGGGTCAGAAGAGGAAGCCAGCTGCGAAGGCCAGGAAAGATGTGTCTGCCCTTCTTGAGAGGGTTGAGAGTCTCCTTGAGAAGGGGAAGGAGACTCAGGAGGAGGTCGTTGCTGAGAAGGACGCTGAGAAGGAGATGGCGGAGAAGGTTGTGGAGAAGAAGATAGCCAGGCTGAAGGTGGTGTTGAAGGAAAAAACCACTGCCAAGGGAGTTGGCAAGGGGACTGAGAAGGTCTCTAAGATGGCCATTTCTGAGGCTGAGGAGACTGACGATGAAGTCAGGTCCGGAGGAGAAGAGGCAGTGATTGATAGGTCTCTCAAGAGATTGAGGAAGGGTCCCAAAAGATCTCCAGCAAAAAGGCTGAGGGAGATAAGCCCTATCAGGGAAGAGTCAAGCTCTCCAAGAACCTCTGACTTAGATCAGGTAAGGGAAACCATCAACTCTGCAGAGCTTCTGCAACCTGAGTCCTTCCCTACTGAACCCCCAACCCACTCTAACGCTGGACCTATTATCACTGAACTCATCTCACACCCCACTGAAACCCAACCACAAAACACTCCCGCTATTGAGCCTACCCAGTCCACCACTGAACCTACCTAACCATCATCCTCAAACACTGAACTTATCCTGCCACCATCTGAGTCAGTACCTAACCCATCAATCATCATTGAGCCTGACCAGAACCCTGAGCTAAACACAAACACACCCAACCCTGAAGACTTTCCTGCTTACCCTAACCACAAAGACTGCCCCAAAGCCTCTACTGGAGGAGAGTTAGCGGATGATTTCCTGGAGATGGAGGAGGAGGAGGAGTTGGATGCAGGAATGAAGGGTGGGATATTGGAGAACAATATCAGGGGGAACACGTGTGAGTGGGCGGTGAAGTGTTGGCCTAGTCTTCACAGGTACAGGGAGTTGTGCACAAACGTCATTGAACTCAAAGTCTGGCTTGACTTCAAGCAGTCCAACATGCAAGAACAACACATGCTTATCGACGCCAGAGGATGGGAACATTGGAAGAAGGAGGAGGCAAGGTTGTGTACATACTTTCATCTCACGAGTTGGCTTCAGTTGTCAAATTTTGAGAATCTAAGGAAGCTAGTGGATGACAAGAGGGCTCAGATGCCAGCGGATCTCGAGGATGAGCCCAAGGAGGATGATGAAGCTCAGGGAGGAGCGAATGAGAAGGTAGTGGAGGAGACTGCCAATGAGGTGGATGCGATGAACTCTGAGCCTCAGGCTCCGGGGGAAGGTGATAAGGAAGTTGGTGCCAAGGGTGGACCAACTGCTAAGGATATTGTGAATATCTCAGTCGCCAATGATACATTAGTCGATGACGGGATTCCCTGCCCTGAGACAAAGGAGGATGATGTAGAGGCGTCCAAGGAGACTCCTAGTTCTGAGGATTCTCAATCCAAAGTTCGAGATGGCTTGGCTGAGCCTTAGCAGACGGCCTTGACCACTCAACAACTGCCTTCAGTGCACCCTGAAGAGGGGACTAATGTTGCAGGGGCTGACAAGGGAAAGCAGCCAATCACTGACGATGTTGTAGCTGACGATGAAGTCATCATAACTGGGGTCCGAAGTGGAGAAATCACCACGATAGTCGAGGTGAAAAAGGAAAAAACCACCGAGAACCTAGCTGAGCTGCAAGAGGAGTTGTTAAAACTCAAAGAAGAGAAGGAGAAAGATGCCCAGGCTCTCACCAAGCATATCAAATGGACCAAGTCAGCCTACAACACGCTTGCCAACAAGGAGCTCATACTGTTGAAAAGAACAATGGTTGACACAGCGAAGTCAGTGAAGCATGAAAGGCAGAGAGTAAAGAAGATGCTGAGGCGAACACTGAAGCAACTTGATAAGAGGGATGCGCAACGTGAGCTGAAGCTAGAACAAGCAGTGGAGCGTCTTGCAGCTCAGGCTGGAGCACTTTTCACTCAGGCGTTGAATGACTTAGTGGCGAAGTTGGCACTGGAGTCAGGGAGGATTGCTCAGTCTTCTGAGTCAGCTGCACAAGTGTTAGCTAAGGTTGTTGAAGAATCTGCCAAAGTGATGACAGAGGCTGGCAGAATCAGCGGTGAGTCCTTGAAGATTGAGGAAAGGATCACCAAGGCTGAATAAAGTCTCCAACACAACATGGAGGTCTTTGAAAAGAAATTGAAAGCTGACATCAACACTGTGTCCTATGCTGGGACGGGGATTGCCACGGGGGTTGATATGCTGAAGAAAGGAGTGCAAGAAGTTCAATCCCTAGCTGCCTTCGTGATCAACAGTGGGCAAGATATGTTCGCACCCTCACCTGCCAAGGATGATGCCAAAAAGGGGGAAAAGAAGAAAAGATCCCGCCCTGTGGTAGTGGAGGCAGATCCTAAAGGAAATGTTATTTTTGTGCGGAAGTCAGCAAGGTTGGCTGAAGCCGCAGCGGAACAGGCTAATGAACCTTCGAAAGATGTTCCTCAACTCCTTTCAAAACCAGAATCATCAGCGGTTCAGAAATCTCCTCCTGTGAACACAAGGAAGAACCCAATCACTTACTCTGCAGGGACGGTGTCTGAGTTATGCGCTGAGGCATGGGGAGCCTCTATGGAGAAGACTGAAGCTGAGTGCAGGGCTGAAATTGCTCAGAAGGAGAAGGTGCACATTCTGGAGAAGAAGTTGGAGAAGCTAACTGACCTCACTGATATGCAGCAGAGAGAACTTGATTATGCAGTGGTTAGTTTGCTAAGGAGGAAGAAGGCAAAGCCTGAACCAAGGAAGTACAGAAAGAGGCCTATAGCAAGGAAGTCTACAATTCTGCAAGTCAATAAGTCTGAGGTAATTCAGAGGGAAGCTCTTGTCGATGAGTTCATCTCAGAGACACTGAAAGAGTTTTGGGTTGACGCAAGGGATGAGTCTGTCAGGCTTTGGTATGTGGTGAAGAAATGGGGCGACACTGAAGACATCAATGCCCACTTCATTGACTACATGATGGACAACCACCCTGAACTTATTCATAAGATCTTGGAAGAAGCTGAAGTAGCCAAAGTCCAAGTGAAAGCTCCTGAGTTCATTGCTCGACCACCTCCTCTAGTCCCTGGAACTAGAAAGCATGATACCAAGACTATAATAACTGAAGTTTTGAAGATTGCCAAGCCTGAAGGCTATGTGAACCAACCTAAAAGGGTAGATGATTTGAAGGTTAGAGTCTATGCTGGTTATGGACTCGGGCCTGAAATGAGATTAATTTAGGTGTTCATATCTTTCCTTATAATGGATCAGGTTCATTGTACCAATTCAATATCATCAATGAAATCTATTACTTTGCCCACAGACAAAAACTCATTGTCTTTTTGGCTGTCATTTAAATTATGTACTTTATCAAGAACTGCTTTAACACTAACTTATCTTATAGATATGATCTTATTTTTCTCTAAGTGTTTTGAGTATCTTTTCAGTGTTTTGACATCATAAAAAGGGGGAAATTGTTGGGACATTGTCTGTTTTGAATAAGATCCCAAAGCCCCTGAAAAGATGATTGCCTTAGATTGTCTTAGTCAGTCTAGTCTTGGTTAGGTTTTTGTACTTAGTCTTTTTACACTTCACTGGTACTTAGTGAGAGGAGAACTTACTGATGACAATCAAGATTTAGAGCCTGAAGACGAAGAGCACCATCCTGAACTTACGGCAGTCCTGAAGGGAACGAGATGATACTGAGTAATGGGAAAAGACTTGAAGTAGAGCCAAGCAATGCAAAATGAATGTCAGCGTCAGGACAAGACCGGTGTGCTCGAGACAAAAAGAACTTAATTAGACAAGCCTGGAGTATAGGAATAAGTTCTGACATTCTCACCAACCTGATGACGTGGACCAATCCAGGGAGGACACGCACGTACGGACCCTGACATGAAGACTGACTTCAGACTGCACTTTCAACGGGCAAGCATTAAATAGTGCATTAAATGACATTACCGAATTCATGCAAGGACGGCTGCTGCATGGGAGATATGTCCATTGAACAAATCTACGTAGATGACTAGAAGGTTATCTCTTCCAATGGATAGTTTTCAAAGCATCTATAAATACAGAAGGCCTTGTACCCATTCAAGGTTACGGGAAATTTCCAAGCCTGAAATTACTCAACTCTCAAGCTTTCAAAAACATTCAGCGTAGAAAAGAAGCACTCGAAACCAGACAAATTTCCCAAGTGTTTATTAGATTAGTGAGAGTTATTTTGTATTCCATTGAGCTTTCAAGCCTTATCATAAGCTTAGAGTGATTATCCATCCTTAGCATAGCTTAGTCGTGTAAGGATAATCACACCCTAGTTGGAATCCAAACTGAAACCAAAACCCTTTAGTCAGGTTTGTTGGTGGAAGTTGTGTTAGTGAGTTAGAAAGAAGTTTGTATAGGTCAGCGAGGTTAGCTGATCTTGGTGCACCTTGGCACGTAAAAAACAAGAATCCCAGTAGTGGATTTCCTGTTAAATCAGGACCGTGGACGTAGGAGCCCGAGTCTCTGAACCACGTTAAACTCCTTGTGTTCTTACTGCTTTGATATTGTTCTTATTTGCTTATTAGCTTAAGTCATTCATAGCAGTTGGTTTTGTCAGGCTTGAATCAATCAGCCTGATCATTAATCTGAACACTACCCTACTAACCACTATTTCAGAATTGAGTAAACAAGTTTTCAGAAAGCAAACATAAAACAAGATTATAAACTTTCTGGGCTCACACATTTCCACACTGAACTCAAGTTGATAGTTAGCCAACTTACCAGTAGGTGTGTTATCAACCCTGAGTTCTTTAACTCTCTGAGCTAAGGGGACTCAGTAAGTTTGAAAGTCAGAAAAATTGGTATACGTGTATTCCCCTCCATACACGTATTCCTCAGTCTTGTACCGGGACCAACACTTGTCACTCATGAATGTTCCTACAATGTTGACCATGATTGACGGTGTTCCTACAATTGACACTAATGCTCAAATCTGGCACATGAAGGACCAGTTTCTTATGAGTTGGATAATGTGTAACGCCCCGAATCCAGGATATATTAATTGTATCAAATTCGAGGTATTATTTGTGATCAAAAGTCTGAACTATAATTTTTTTAGAAAAGATAACAAAATTGGATGATGAGTTTCATGCAGTCAGAAGGTGGAGAGAATATTATAATAATGTATCACACACACACACACATATATATATGTTTATAGAGAGTTTAATATCTTCATGATATTACACACCAAGTTTTAGTTACTGAATCACACGATAAATAGTATCGTCTTGAAGATTAGTAGCGATAACATTTATTTAGAAATAAGATAATAATATAGGCATCATTGATCATTGTATTAATAATATTATTTTATTTAAGTAAGGAACTCTGTGTCGTCCACATTACTGTCCCTGCTCCCCGTAATCGAAATCTGCAAAGGAGTTAGGAAAAGGGGGCATGAGAATTAAATTCCAACTTATGGGTGATTTGCAACGTCATGAGATTGGTAAATCCGAAGTATATTAAAAGTACTCATTGGTAGGTATTTAATTTATTTAAGTAATTTAATATATATATATATATATAAACAAGAATATCATAAATCACAAAAACAACAAGTTCACATAATAATAGGTTTCGTATAATATAACTAAATCATCACACGTTGGTTCACGTTGGGGCACTGCCCAAAATCATTTTCACGTATGGCCTAATCTTCCAAAATCATTTTCCACATATTGTAAATCTCCCCCAAACCATTCCCTTACAACTTCCTTTCTCATTCCACCAGCCTTCATGTCTTAATCCACAATACCTATATAAAAAAAAATAGTAAGCAGACAATCAACGACCTATTCCTTAGAGCGCACGTAGGCGTCTGACCCAGGAGGACAGATGTATCTGAATCAATGACCTGTGACCCAGGGCTCTCTCCCGGGGAGGCCAAATATCCCTTCTCGTTAATCAATGATACATTCTTTCCTCTTTCTCGTAAAACTGAAATTTTCAAATTGTAGGGAGAATTTACGTAATTCGTACTTAAGTTAGTTCATGCTCATATAATGCCTTGATCATGCAATGGTGATTGATTGAATGAAAACAATAGATATTTTGTATCATATATAATTATATCACGTAATTCAAATATTTATATAATAGGCGTACATTTATGCTGGATAAGTTATTTTAGATTGATTTAGCCGAGTTCAGAGTATACCAACACAATGTATTATTAGCATATCAATCACCCACCTATTTGCTCCGGGTCTCGAGAGTGATATAACAAACAGATGGTCGGATTCTTCGTGCGTATCCTGACTAGTACAGAGTCCTAATATGGAATAATTTGATTAAAAGGTTGACTTTTGAATTATTAGAAAAAAATTAAGAGTTTGTATTAGGAGAATCGAGGAGGTCGTTGTCTTTTAAAAAAACTATTGAAAGACTAAAGTTTTCAAAAGTCAATTGCTATTTGATAAGTACACCCCCTTTTAAGAGGTGGTGTATTTACTAAATTCCTTGTAGTATTGTTGTTTTGATTTTTTTTTCTAAAAAGATTTCCTTATTCATTTAAGAAAACTAAAACCAAAATTGAGTCGTGTCACTTTAAGTCGCAAGAAAAACTTAGTATTTTCTAAAAGTATTACTCTTCATTTGTTACTAAAATTAGATAAATTTTTGTCTTTTCCGATCCCTTTTTTCTTTTGATACGGTATTAAAATCTAAAAGAAATAAAAGGGAAAAATTCTCTTTTATCGAAAAGAAGTCGCAACGGATATATTTACTAAACTCAAAGATATTAGACATCTAACTCAAAGGTACTTAAACCATAATTTCAATAACACTAAACAAGCCAAACAATAACACTAGTCAACCAAGTTAATGATACCATACATCTAAATTAATAATACAAAACAACCAAAATAATATTACTAGTCAACTAAGTCAAAATACTATAACAACCAATTCCAACAATCTGTTCAGCAATACGAATAAAAATTCAACAGTACTCAGCAACACATCAGTGCTACCAACCACCTATTCTTAACAAAATCAAGTTAATTCAAGAAGGGGGGAAAACAAGATACTGCATAAATAAACTCTATCCTTCCTCTTTTTTTTGTGCAAACTACTAACGAACCTAGACGGAACCTCATATTCCAAAAGCTACTAAAGGATAGGGAGGTGACTTGAACCGAACTTTACTAGCTTTTACTAGAAGTTACCCCGCAAGCGTACATGTTCACTGTAGTATCAGCAAGTATAGAGACCAAGTATATCGTACCTCGGGATGGGTTGTATGCAGATAGAGCCCTGGGGATCTACGCGTCGTAATTAATATGAGTGAATGTTTTTGACTTTTTGCGAAATTACTTCTAAACTACAATTAAACTGATTATACTAAGAACGAATTAAACTACTTAACTAAGGGTTGTTTTCAAATAAAAGAAGGTGATGCTCAGGATAGAAATTCCTATGTGTTGGTCCCGGTACAAGACTGAGGAATACGTGTATGGGGGGGGGGGGGAATACACGTATACCAATTTTTCAACCTTAAAACTGACTGAGTCCCCTTTGCTCAGAGTGGTAAAGAACTAGGAGCTGATAATATACCTACTGACTACACTTGGTGCGGGTCAGTTGGCTAACTATCAGTTCAAGTTCAGTGCGGAAATGTTTGAGCCCTGAAAGTTAAAAGTCTTGTTTAGTTTGCTTTCTGAAAACCTTGTTTAACTCAATTCTGAATAGTGTTTAGTAGGGCAGTGCTCTTTTGAAGATCAGCCTGATTGATTCAGACCTGATAAACTTTGAATGCAATGAATGAACAAGTAATATGGCAAATATGCACAATATCAAAGCAGTAAGAACACAAGGAGTTTAACGTGGTTCAGAGTCTCAAGCTCCTACGTCCACGGCCTGACTTAACAGGAAATCCACTCAAGGGATTCTTGTTTTTAACGTGCCAAGGTGCACCAAGACCAGCTAACTTCACTGATCTATACAAACTCCACTTACTAACACACTAACTGACTTACTCCCAACAAGCCTATCTTAGGGTTTTGGTTTCAGTTTGGATTCCAACTAAGTTGAGATTATCCTTACAAGATGAAGCTATGCTAAGGATTGGATAATCTCTCTAAGCTTAAGATAATTCTATTTAGCTCTTGGAATACATAATAACTCTCAGTTGCTAAGAAACACTTGGGAAATTTGAATGTTTTCGAGTGCTTCTCTTAAAGACTGAATGCTTTGATTTCTTGAGAGTTTGAGTAATTTCTGGCTTGGAAATTTCCCGTAACCTTGAATGGGTTCAAGGTCTTCTGTATTTATAGGAGATTTGGAAAACTATCCGTTGGAGAGATAGCCTTCTAGTCATCTATGTAGAGTGGCTTCAAACGGACATATCTTCATGCAGCAGCCGCCCTTGCATGGATTTGGTATTTGCATTAAATGCACATTAAATGCTTGCCCGTTGAATATGCAGTCTGAATTCAGTCTTCATGTCATGTTCCGTACGTGCGTGTCCCCCTCGGATTGGTCCACGTCATCAGGTTGGTGAGAATGTCAGAACTTATTCCTGAGCTTCAGGCTTGTCTTATTAAGTTCATTTTGTCTTGAGCTCACCGGTCTTGTCCTGACGCTGAAATTCCTTTTGCATTGCTTGGCTCTACTCCAAGTCTTCCCATTAACTCAGTGACATCCTGTTCCCTTCAGGACTGAGTTAGTAGTGACCTCAGGGTCATACTCTTCATCACTGACACTTACTCAGCCTGCTTAGAGGACTGCCATAAGTTCAGGATGGTGCTCTTCGTCTTCAGGCTCTGAGTCTTGATTGTCTCCAGTGAGTTCTCCTCTCACTGAGTACCTGTTAAAGTGTAAAATGACTAAGTACTAACCCTAACCAAGACTAGCCTGACAAAGACAGATTAAGGCAAACATCTTTTCAGGGGCTTTGGGATCTTAATCAAAACTGACAATGTCCCAATAATTTCCCCCTTTTTGATGATGCCAAAACACTGAAAAGATCCTCAAAACACTTAGAGAAAACAAGATAAACCTATCTATAAGATAAGACAGTGTTAGAGCAATTCTTGATAAAGTACAGAATTTAAACAATAAGCCAAAAAGACAATGAGTTTTTGTTTGTGGGCAAAAGTAATAGATTTCATTGATTGATGTGGAAATGATTACAATGAATCTAATCTATTAAAAAGAAGCCTGTGAACACCTAGACTAATCTCATTTCAGGCTTGAGTCCATATCCTGCATAAACTCTTGCCTTCAGCTCGTCAAACCTTCCAGGTTGGTTCACGTACCCTTCAGCTCTGGCTATCTTCAAGACTTCCATCATTATGGCCTTTGTATCATGCTTTCGAGTTCCAGGAACCAAGGGAGGAGCTCGAATGGTGAACTCAGGAGCCTTCACTTGAACTTGAGCTGCCTCAGCCTCCTCCAAGATCTTCTGGAATAGCTCAGGATGATTGTCCATCATGTAGTCAGTGAAGTGGGCATCGATATCGTCAGTGTCGCCCCACTTCTTCACAACAAACCATAGCCTGACAAATTCATCCCTTGCATCAGTCCAAAACTCCTTCAATGTTTCTGAGACGAACTCATCAACAAAAGCTTCCCTTGCTCCTGATTCTGGCCTACTGACTTGAAGAATTGTTGATTTCCTAACTGTTGGCTTCTTCCTGTACTTCCTTGGCTCAGGCTTCGCCTTCTTCCTCCTTAGCAAGCTGATCACTGCATCATCTAGTTCTCGTTGTTGAAGCTCATTGATGTCAGTCAGCTTCTCAACCTTCTTCTCCAAGATGCGCATCTTCTCCTTCTGAGCGATTTCAGCTCTGCGCATAGCCTCAGATTTTTCAGATTGATCTCCCCACGCTTCAGCACATAGCTCCGCAACCAACTCACCTGAATAAGTGATTGGATTCTTCCTTGAGCTCATGGGAGACGATCTCTAAATTGGCTCAGGTTGTTGCTTGGAAGGTTCATTAGCCTTTGCCTTTGTTGCCTCCTCCCTCAGCTTGGCAACAATTTGTTCTCCTTCCTTCTCCACCGCCGCTAACCTAGCTGACTTCCTCACCCTTAGAATGTTCCCTTCAGGATTGGCTTCAGGATCAGCTAGAACGGTCTCTTCTTGGTTAACTACCTCAGATGCCTCAGGGCGGGATCTTTTCTTCTTCTTTTCCCCATTTTTGGCATCATCATTGGCCTCAGATAGGAATGCGTCAGATCCGCTGTTGATTACGAAGGAGGCTAGGGAATGGACATCGTTAATTCCCTCCTTCAATAATTCAACTCCCATTGAAATTCCAGTCCCTGCAAAAGAAACGGAATTGATGGCAGCATTGACTTTCTTCTCAAAGACCTCCATAGAGAGTTGGAGACTTTGTTCAGCCTTGGTGATCCTTTCCTCCACCTTCAAGGACTCACCGCCGACTCTGCTGGCCTCAGTTAGTATCTTTGCAGACTCCTCAGTGGCCTTTGTCAAAACGTCCACCACTGACTGAGAAGTGCGATCCAGCTTCCCTGACTCCAGCTCCAATTTGGACGCTGAGTCCTTCAAGGCCTGAGTGACAACGGCTCCAGTCGCATCCCTCTCTGCAAGCCTGTCCACTGCCTGATTCATCTTTTCGTCCCTGATCGCATCCCTCTCTTCAAGCTTTCTGAGAGTGTTCCTAAGCATCTGCTTGGTGCGCTTCCTCTCATTCCTCACTGACTTGGCCGTGTCAGTCATCGTTTTCTTTAACAAGATCAGCTCCCTGTTAGCAAGGGTGTTGTAAGCTGACTTTGTCCACCTGATGTGCTTCGCCAGGGCCTTGGAGTGTTCTTCCTTCTCAGCTCGTAGCTTCATCACTTCCTCCTGAAGTTCAGCTAGATTTTCTGTGGTTTTCTCCTGTTTGACCTCCACTATGCTGGTGAATTCAGCACGTCCGACCCCGGTTATGATCACATCCTCATCATCAACGGCCGCCTCAGTGATTGGCTGCTTTCCCTTGTCAGCCCCTGCGTCATCAGTCCCTTCTTCGAGGTGCACTGGAGGCAGTTGTGAAGTAGTCATAGCCGCCTCCTCAGGCTCAGCTAAGCTAACTTGAACCTTGGGAGCAAGTCCCTCGGAACTGAGAGTCTCCTTGAATGCCTCAACATCTTCCTCTCGTGTCTCATGGCAGGGAATCCCTTCATTGACAGATGTCTCATTGGCAGCTGAGATGTTCACAACATCCTCAGCCACTGGTTCACCCATGGCACCAGTTTTCTTATCACCTTCCCCCTGAGCCTGAGGCTCAGAGTTCATCTCATCAACCTCTCTCGCAGTCTCCTCCACTGCCTTCTCCACAGCTCAACCTTGAGCTTCATCATCCTCCTCATCACCATCATTCTCGTCATCAGAAAGGAGGTCAGCCTTGCTCTTGGACATCATTTCACTCACTAGCTGCTTCAGGTTGTCAAAGTTCAAGAGTTGAAGCCAGCTAGTCAGTCCAAAGAAGGAGCAAATCTTGGCCTCTTCCATCTCCCAATGCTCCCAGCCACGAGCATCTACTAGTATATGTTGCTCCTGCATGTTTGATTGTTTGAAGTCCAACCAAACCTTGAGCTCAATCACATATGCCAGCAACTCAGTATACTTGTATAGCCCAGGCCAGCACTTCCCTGCCCATTCCGTGGCGTTCCCCCTGAGCGTGTTCTCCAGTATCCCTCCTGCCATGTGCTCATCCAACTCCTCCTCCTCTATTTCAAGGAACTCATCCTCTTCAGCTGAAATAGATTTGGGACAGTCTTTAGGATTGGGGTATGAGGGAAAATTTGAGGGGCTTGGAAGATTTGGCTCGGCTAACTGGTCAGGCTCATTTGTAGGTGAAGTTGAGGGCGCTGACACAGTAGGCTGATCTGGCTGTGAAGGTTGGGGGGTTGGGGAGTTTGAGGTGTGGGGTCAGGGATGGAAGGTGTTTGGGTTTCAGGATGTGGGGGTGTTTGAGTGGGTGTTGTCTCAGGCTGCAACGACCCAGCCGTCTCGACAGTCTTTCTCACTTCCTCCAAGTCAGAGGCTCCAGGAGAGCTTGACTTCTCCCTCTTACTCAGCTCAGGAAGCTTCTTAGCAGGGGACTTCTTTACTCCCTTCCTAAGTCTCTTCAGGGGCCTCTCTCCCTGAGCACCCTCCTTTCTGACGTCATCGTCAGTTCCCCCAGCCTCAGATCCGGCCTTCTTGGGATCAGACTCAGTCCCAGATTTCGTGCTCTTCCCTGACAGCACGATCTTCACCCTCTTCCTCTTCTCAGCCGCGTCCACCTCAGGCTGCTCCACCTCCTCAGCTGCAATCTCCTCACCCTCCTTACTCCTCTCAAAGAGCTCATCCACCTGTTCAATGAGGCTGGTTGCCACTCTCTTGGCCTTACCAGCTGGCTTTTTGGCCTGACCCTTTGCTTTCGCATTGGGATCAGTCAGCCCTAGCACTGAATAGGTATCACTCAGTGAGGAAAACATTACCTTCTTTGAGGAGAGACTGTCCTCAAAGTCGAAGGTATACCCATGGCAAGCATGAGCAATCAGGATGGACATCCTCGTGCCGAATGGCAAGATGGCACTGACGGAAATGTGCTTCTTCTCCTCGTCTCGCGTGAGCTTGTCCAATCCTGCCTGATGGAGTTGATCGAGGAAGAATTGCTCCCAGTTCGCTTCCACTCCATCAGCAATTGCCCCCATGAGCCTCAGCTTGGGCAGACTCAACTGCTCGTGAGTGCCAGTTGCACCCATCACTAACTTGGACACCAAGTCCACCAGCGCTCTGTACTCAGGCTTCAGAGTGTTCTTGTTCTGACGGGCCCTGAACTCCGATGACCCTGACTTGGTCCATTTCCCAAGGAATTCTCCCTCCAAGTTCTCCTTGTAGGTTTTGGGGTTGATGCCTGAGAATGGCAGCTTGAAGACTTCCCTCACCGCCTACCTGATATTGATCGTGACCACCTCTGTGTCGTAAAGAGGTTCACCGTTGCCTTCCTTTTCTCCCGTCGGCTTCAACGCAGCCACTTTCGTGAAAACCTCCCCCTTCCGCAAGAACATATTTAAATATGCTTCCACTACTGTTCTTGGGAGCACGAAAATGGGGCGGGTGGTGAAGTATGTTTCCAACCCTGCATCGGAAATCCATTTAAACACGGGTTTGATTTCCTCAACCGTTAGACAGATACCTTCCATGGAGATGACTTGCTCCATGTGTACCAGCTTCTTCTCAACAACGTCGACGATCTTGTCGGTTGTCCAGTTGGAATTAAGGAATGCCATTGTTTTTGAAAGAAAGGTTTTTGAAATTTCTGTGTAGAGCAAGAGAAAACCCAGTGTGCAGATTGTGCGTTGTGTTTGCGTAAAAATCTCAAATGGCACTCTTGATTGATAAGACTAAGTCAGTTGCTCAAACGTGGGGTTGAGATTGATCCCTGAATTTGAAAGGTTTTGAAATAAGAGGCCAGGATTAATCTCAGTTTTAATTAAACCCCATGTCAGTCATATTCCATATAAAACGGACACGTATATGAAAAAGCAGCTGTAGCATTAAATGCTCCGTGCGCGTGGGTTTAAATATGAAAAGACGCGCTTTTAATGAAAACGGAATGAATTTAATAAAGATTTTCAGGACGAAAGACTCAGGGAGACGCTTGAGATTCACAAGAGTCAGGTTAGAACTCATACCTGTCAGGGAGACATTGTAGCACCCTGATACCTCGCTGAATTGAGTCTGGCCTGAGTTCCCCCTAGAACCCTACACTGACTGCTCTCCCGGATCTAAGAGTCCTAACTCCACTGACAGTTCCATAAACCTTGCTTCAGCCAAAGGCTTAGTCAAGATGTCAGCTCTTTGCCTGTCAGTGTGAATCTTCTCCATCCTAATATATTTCTTTTCCACATGATCTCGAATGAAGTGGTGTCTAATATCCACATGCTTGCACCTTGTGTGAAGCACTGGGTTCTGAGTAATTGCTATTGCACTATTGTTGTCACAATAGATTGGAACCTGATTAGCAAATACTTGGTAGTCCCTCAACTGTTGCCTCAACCATAAGATCTGAGCACAACAACTACCTGCAGCCATATACTCAGCCTCAGTTGTGGATGTAGCCACTGAATTCTGCTTCTTACTAAACCACGAGATCAACTTACTTCCCAAAAACTGACATGTCCCTGAGGTTGATTTCCTATCAATCCTACAACCTCCATAATCTGCATCTGAATAACCTGTAAGTTCTAAGTTGTCATCTGAAGGATACCATAGTCCCATATTGACTGTCCGTTTCAAATACTTAAGTATCCTCTTAGCAGCCTCCAAATGACTTCTCTTGGGATCAGACTGATACCTAGCACACACGCCAACTGCAAATGTAATGTCAGGCCTACTTGCAGTCAGGTACAATAAAGAACCTATCAGCCCACAATACTCAATCTGATTTACTGAAGTCCCTTCAGTGTCAGGATCCATCTTCCAATTTGTGTTCATTGGGATCCTGGCAGGATTGCTGTTCTGAACACCAAACTTATGAATCAAGTCTCTTGTATACTTGGCCTGATTAATGAATATACCTTGATCAGTCTGTTTGACCTGCAATCCTAAGAAGAAATTCATCTCTCCCATCATCGACATTTCAAACTTACCAATCATCAACTTAGAGAATTTCTCACAGAGCTGATGATTTGGTGATCCAAAGATTATGTCATCCACATAAATCTGGACCAAGAGAATGTCATCACCTTCAGTGATCCTGAACAATGTCATATCCACTGTTCCCTTCTTGAACCCATGATCAGTCAGGAATTGAGAGAGGGTATCATACCAAGCTCTTGGTGCTTGCTTAAGTCCATAGAGTGCTTTCTTTAAATGGTATACTCTATCTCCAACCTCAAACCCGGGAGGTTGTTCAACATATACCTCTTCATTGAGTACACCATTCAGGAAGGCACTCTTGACATCCATTTGATACACCTTGAACTTCTTATATGTTGCATATGCAAGGAACAACCTGATAGCTTCCAACCTGGCCACTGGAGCACAAGTCTCATCATAGTCTATTCCTTCAGACTGACAATACCCTTTTGCAACCAGTCTAGCCTTGTTCCTTACTACAACCCCATTCTCATCCTTCTTGTTCTTGAAGACCCACTTGGTACCAATCACACCTTGATGCCTAGGTCTATCTACCAGTTCCCAAACCTGATTCCTTGTGAACTGATTCAACTCCTCTTGTATGGCAATGATCCAGTTCGAGTCAGTGAGAGCTTCTTCAATGTTCTGAGGCTCTTGCTCAGAGAGAAAGCAACAGAACAATGCACTCTCACCATGGAACCGTCTGGTCCTGACTCCCTCAGTTGGATCACCAATGATTTGATCAATGGGATGATCTTCTAACCATGTTCTTTTGCCAGGAGTTGTTCCTGAAGTACCTGCAATGTTAGTGTCTACAGGCTCATAAAATTCAGGAAATTGAACAGAAGGGGATGATCCTGAGTCTATACCAAAGGGATTAACAAGTTCAATGTCAGGGACATTGATTCCCCCTTGATGAGGTGACTCGGGAACCGTCTCAGCTGCAACAGCATCTTCATAGACGGTGCTTACCTGAGGTTGAGCCTGTTCCTCAGTCTGAGGCTCAACAACCCCTGATGTGCTAGGCTTAGGAGTGGCACCTGATTCATCATCCTGATCATCATCATCATCCCATCTAGGAATTGGCACAGTCTTGATCTTGGGATCAGGTTGATTCTTCAAGCTCAGCCATGTCACCCTCCTTGTGACCTCCTCAGTGTCAGGATTCAACACCTTTGCCCTAGACTCATTAGCAGATTCATCAAAGACAACATGAGGTGATTCTTCCACAACAAGGGTCCTACAATTGTAAACCCTGAAGGCTTTACTAACTTCAGAATATCCTAAGAATATTCCTTCATCAGATTTGCTATCAAAGGCTTTCAACTGGGTCTTCCCATTGTTGAGGATGAAGCACTTACAACCAAATACATGAAAATAAGAAATACGAGGTTTTCTCTTATTCCATGTCTCATATTGGGTCTGAGCATGTTGTTTGTTCAGCATGGATCTGTTCTGAGTGTAGCATGCAGTGTTGATTGCCTCAGCCCAGAATTTCTTGGGCAATCCTGACTCAGCCAGCATGGTCCTTGCAGCTTCCTTCAGTGTCCTGTTCCTCCTTTCAGTGACACCATTCTGTTGAGGGGTTCTAGCTGCAGAAGTCTCATGAGCTATACCAAGTTCATTACAGAAGTCAGAAATATATGAATTTATAAATTCAGTGCCCTTGTCAGATCTGATCTTAATAATAGACTGATTCTTCTCATTGATGAGTCTCCTGAGCAACTCTGGAAGCTTCACCTGTGTTTCCTTCTTATTCAACAAGAAAATAACCCAAGTATATCTAGAATAATCATCAATAACCACAAGGGTATATTTTGTACCATTCATACTCACAGGTGTTATGGGACCAAATAGATCCATGTGCAAGAGCTGAAGTATCCTGTCAGTGGAGTAGGAAGCCTTCTCTTTGAATGACGCTCTGACCTGCTTCCCTTCCTGACAAGCTTTGCACACGTGATCTTTGCTAAAAACTTCATTAGGTAGACCATCAACAAGTGACTGTCTAGAAATTTTGTTAAGAATCTTGAAGTTCAGGTGGCTTAATCTTTTATGCCATAACCAACTGAGCTCTAGAGAGCTTTTAGCAACAAGACATGTATTAGGAATAGTGCTGCTCCAATCAGCGAGATAAACGTTACCTTTCCTTATACCTGATAGAAGCACTTGTGTTGATTTGTCCTTGACTGAACATGTATTCGATGAGAACTCAACACTGAACCCTTTGTCACAGAATTGACTTACTGACAACAGGTTATGCTTCAGTCCTTCCACAAGGGACACATTTTCCACTCTGACTGTACCTATAATTAGAACACCAAAACCTTTAGTAACACCTTTTGAGTTATCACCAAAGGTTACCTGTGGACCATCTTTAGCTTGATACTCTTGGAGAAGACTCTTCAATCCAGTCATGTGCCTCGAGCAACCACTGTCTAGGTACCAAACAGCTTTGATTGAGTCTCCTCTCCTCTTGTTGTGATCCACAGCCGCCTGTAAGCAAATCAGGCTTTAGGTACCCATTGGGTGTTGGGTCCTATTGTGTCAGCTGTACCCTTCGGGATCCAGACTTGCTTCACAACCCTGATTGCCTCAGAGTGGTGAATCTGTCTCCCTGAAACATCGACATACACAACTTTCTTCTTATTTGCCTTAGAGGAAGATGGTGTATGAGTGTTAGACTTAGGCTTCGCAGGAGCCTGAGTGGGTGCCTTTTGGGCTGGCTTCCTATTCTTCCTAGGTCTGGGTGCAGTAGGTCTTGGGCCTTGTTCTTGATAAGGACCCTGATTTCTATTCCCCCTAGGCAAGTGAGGGAATTGAAAACAGTTAAAGGCCTCAGGATGCCAAAACCACGGGGGTGTCATCATGTTTGGCCTTCCCTGTTGGTATTGCCAAGCATGATGGTACCCTCGCTGACCAGTCTGAGGGCTCTTAGCCTGAGTCTTCCTCTGCTTTCGCTGAGGTTTTCCTTGGCCTGAGCTCTCAGGGGCTTCCTTAGATTGCTTCGCCTTTCCCTTGGGTTTTGGCTTAGCTACCTTAGGAGCAACCCTGACCGTGTCAACGGTTTCTTTGCCCTTATCAGTTTGACGGGCCTGGAGCACAACCTTAGGTGCACTCTGGCCTGTCTGAACAAATACCCTCTCAGTGTTGCTCCCTGAAGCAACATGAGACTGACCTTGTGAGGATTTCTCAGGAACATATCCAAGTCCCTTTTTCTTGTTCCCAAGTATCTGGTTGCTATTTATTTCCTCTCTAGCCACTGAGGATTTATTCATTGCTGCAACCTTTTTCTTGAGAGAGTCCTCACTCTTTTTTAGGATTTCATGTCTGGTAAAGAGGTCATCAAACTTACTCTTAAGTACTTTTAGTTCTTCCTTCCTGACCAGCTCTTCCTCAGCCAATTCCTTCAGAATCTTCTCTCTTGGGAGACGCTCAGAATTGATCATATCAATCTCTTGAGTTAGTCTCACAATCTGAGCTGATTCTTTAAGATCAGATTGAGTGAGTTGTTCATTCAGGTTTTGAACTTCAGTACTCAATTTCTTGTTCTCCTCTACCAAGAAGACATTAGTTTCCTGCAGTCTGGAGAAATCAACCATCAATTGATCAAGACAGATCTGAAGGTTCATTTCTCTAACGGACTCTGAGCTAAGCTCAGGATTTTGACCAGTGTAAGAAGCACAAACAGAATTTGATGTTACCTCAGGCTCATCCCTAGCCATTAGGCAGACATCATCGTACTCGTCATCTGAGAAGAGTTCAGGAGACCTTTCAGTGGGACCGTCAGAGTCTGTTGCATCCTCAGCAACCATTGCTCTCCGATCAGCAGATCTTAGATCCCTCGTGGCTCTCCTTTCCTCTCTCTCCCTTGCACTCAGCTCCGGGCAGTCGTACTGATAGTGACCAATCTTATTACAGTTGTAACATGCTACCTGCTCACTTACTCTTTCTTTCCTTAGTTCAGGGTTCCTCCTTGAGTCAGGTTCCCTGATTCTTGGTGAGCTTTCAGCCTTGGTTGGATATCTATCATCGCGAGTACGTCTCTGTTCGTCTCTTCTTTCAGGCTTTGGTTCTGAATATCTTCTTTCATCACCACGTTCTCTCCTCTGGTCAGTGTTCCTTCGCTCCTCATATCTCCTCGAGCTTTGGTGGGTTCCTTCAGGTTTCCTGTCACGTGAGTCTTGATAAAACTTTTTATAACGACCAAACCTGGAATTGAGCTTGTCAAATCATCTGGCCATCAGGCTGTACTCTTCAGCGAGTTCTTCCCTGCTCATCTCCATCAGTGACTTTGATGAAGAATTTGATGAGGGCTCAACAGGTTCAGATCTGGCCTTGAACGCCACACTTTTCTCAGGAGTTTTTTCCTTCACTTCCTCTTCTGACTGAACTTTCTTCTTTCTTTTGTTAAGATCAAATTCAAGCGCTTTGAGCTCTGAAAAAAGTAAAGCAGAAGTTATGTTACTCATATCCTGAGTGTTCTTAAGCATAATTACACTGTTGTCCCATCTCTCAGGAAGGGCATTCAGGATCTTTGAAGCAACATCTCTTCTTGGGACATCCTTGTCCAACATCACCAACTCATTCATCAACTTGATGAATCTAGACTCCATTTGATCTATGCTCTCGTCAGGCAGCATCTCGAACGCTTCGAATTTCTGAATGGCAATATTTCTCTTGTTCTCCTTTATCTTTTCTGACCCCTCGCATATCCTGGTCAGCTCATCCCAAACCTCCTTTGCCGTCTTTAGGTTCATCAGCCTGGCTGACTCCTCGAATGGCACCGTGTGCAAGATGATGTTTCTGGCGACGTTGTCAAGCCCCACCATCTTGATTTCATCGTTGGTCATGTCTTTCCTCTCTTTAGGAACATGCACGCCAATCGCAAGGTCATCATATCCCAGTCCTCTGACGTTAGGAATAGTGATTTTGATCGGTCCTTCCCTGAGTACACGCGGCATCTGGTCATGGATGGCATCTAGATGTGCCTCTAATCTGAACTTCCAATAGACAAAGTTAGACACAGAGAATTCAGGTAGCGAAGCTTCAAGTCTCCTCGAAGTCATGATGATGCAAGTTTTATGAAAAACAAACTCAGATCTATTCAGTGACCACCAACAGTTTCTCCTCTGAAACTATTAGTATTCAAAGTCAGTGGTCTTTCGAACCACTGCTCTGATACCACTTGTTGGTCCCGGTACAAGACTGAGGAATACGTGTATGGGGGGGGGGGGGAATACACGTATACCAATTCTTCAACCTTAAAACTGACTGAGTCCCCTTTGCTCAGAGTGGTAAAGAACTAGGAGCTGATAATATACCTACTGACTACACTTGGTGCGGGTCAGTTGGCTAACTATCAGTTCAAGTTCAGTGCGGAAATGTTTGAGCCCTGAAAGTTAAAAGTCTTGTTTAGTTTGCTTTCTGAAAACCTTGTTTAACTCAATTCTGAATAGTGTTTAGTAGGGCAGTGCTCTTTTGAAGATCAGCCTGATTGATTCAGACCTGATAAACTTTGAATGCAATGAATGAACAAGTAATATGGCAAATATGCACAATATCAAAGCAGTAAGAACACAAGGAGTTTAACGTGGTTCAGAGTTTCAAGCTCCTACGTCCACGGCCTGACTTAACAGGAAATCCACTCAAGTGATTCTTGTTTTTAACGTGCCAAGGTGCACCAAGACCAGCTAACCTCACTGATCTATACAAACTCCACTTACTAACACACTAACTGACTTACTCCCAACAAGCCTATCTTAGGGTTTTGGTTTCAGTTTGGATTCCAACTAAGTTGAGATTATCCTTACAAGATGAAGCTATGCTAAGGATTGGATAATCTCTCTAAGCTTAAGATAATTCTATTTAGCTCTTGGAATACAGAATAACTCTCAGTTGCTAAGAAACACTTGGGAAATTTGAATGTTTTCGAGTGCTTCTCTTAAAGACTGAATGCTTTGATTGCTTGAGAGTTTGAGTAATTTCTGGCTTGGAAATTTCCCGTAACCTTGAATGGGTTCAAGGTCTTCTGTATTTATAGGAGATTTGGAAAACTATCCGTTGGAGAGATAGCCTTCTAGTCATCTATGTAGAGTGGCTTCAAACGGACATATCTTCATGCAGCAGCCGCCCTTGCATGGATTTGGTATTTGCATTAAATGCACATTAAATGCTTGCCCATTGAATATGCAGTCTGAATTCAGTCTTCATGTCAGGTTCCGTACGTGTGTGTCCTCCTCGGATTGGTCCACGTCATCAGGTTGGTGAGAATGTCAGAACTTATTCCTGAGCTTCAGGCTTGTCTTATTAAGTTCATTTTGTCTTGAGCTCACCGGTCTTGTCCTGACGCTGAAATTCCTTTTGCATTGCTTGGCTCTACTCCAAGTCTTCCCATTAACTCAGTGACATCCTGTTCCCTTCAGGACTGAGTTAGTAGTGACCTCAGGGTCATACTCTTCATCACTGACACTTACTCAGCCAGCTTAGAGGACTGCCATAAGTTCAGGATGGTGCTCTTCGTCTTCAGGCTCTGAGTCTTGATTGTCTCCAGTGAGTTCTCCTCTCACTGAGTACCTGTTAAAGTGTAAAATGACTAAGTACTAACCCTAACCAAGACTAGCCTGACAAAGACAGATTAAGGCAAACATCTTTTCAGGGGCTTTGGGATCTTAATCAAAACTGACAATGTCCCAACACTATGTATACTAACGGAGCTGATACATAATCAAAATAACCGTGATGTGCAAGAAATAATCCTAAGTATAAGATTGAAAGACTAAAAGTTCAAGAATTAAACCCTAATACTTTGTCCTATCAATCGACTTCACTAAGCCAATAATCAAGTTAATGGATCGTGCCTAATTAATGAGACCCTAATTCAACTAAGGTGATGCGGTCGTCCTCCCTAGATAAACCGGTTGATGAATAACCCCTTCTAAACCCTCTCGTTAAGCCTATTAGTTATTAAAGAGTGATAAGATCGTCCTCTCTCTAACAATGTTCGTGCTAAATTCAAAGATAAATCTGAGATTTATTTTACGCATTCATTAATTAAAAGAATTAAAACTAAACATCACGAGTTACCCTAATTATGTACCATCATCCTACTTCTACGAGTTCATCCTACCCTAAGCATACAAGGGTTTTAGCTTAGCATGATTTTAACTATAACGAAAACAATTAAACAAACAACGAACAAAAACATGATTAATCTAATAGAAAAAACTCAAGAACATAAACAAGGGTTTTAGAAAGAATTAAAGTCTAAGAACGAAATTCGAATTAAGAAGAAATCAAAGTCTCATGTACCAAGTATCAAAGAAAGAAAGAAGAAAGAAATCCAAAATAAAACTCTAACTATGAATTTGTAATGTTAAAACCTCAATTAAAAGTAAAATATTCTTGCTTGAACTCACGATGCTCTTCTCTCTCCAAAAACTACCTCTCTACGTGAAGTGGTGGTAAAAAACGTATTCGAAAGGGGTATAAATAGACAACGGGTCGATTCGGAAACTCATGGGCCAGAAACGGGTCACAAGAACACAGGCATTGGGCGCTCGAGCTGGACCCGCTCGAGCGGGGGCGCTCGAGCTGTATAGCTCGAATGGATCTGGTGGTCGAGCGCTTCTTGGGCTCGAATGGGGGCGCTCGAGCTAGTCGAGTGCCCAAACTTCTCTGTATGTTTTGGCGCTCGAGCAAACGCCTTGCTCGAGCGGGGGAGCTCGAGTGGCTTCTCTTCTTCAACCAAGTGATACTTTTCTTCTCACAAAATAATATCATTCGTATTTCTTCAATATCTTCTCATTCGGGCATCCGTTTGAGTCGATTCAAAGTCCTACGAACTCCATTTTTCACCCTCCATCCATCTATAAGCATCAAAGAGGTAAATTCATCAATGTATTAGAATAGTACTCAATTAACTCTAAATACTCATCATATTCACTCAAAACACGGGCAAAACGAGCTACGAATTATGATAGTTTCAAGCCTAATCAACCCCCCCCCCCCCAAACTTACCATATTACTTGTCCTCAAGCAATGAAATAATAAGTCAAGTGAATTGTTAGGAATGAGTCAAAGAACCAAATCATGCAAATTGTTAGGATAAAAGTTGTTTAGTTTTGATGAGTTAAAACAAACCAGAAGATGTAATAGGACCATCTGGACCTGTTAGCCAGATGATGAAATAGATTAGGACTTAGTCTAGGGAGAACTGCCAGACCAGAAGACTTCACCAGAAGAGTCACCAGAAGACCCCACCAGAAGACTTCACCAGATCAGACCAGAGGCAGAGGACCTTCCCCAGATCAGACGAGTCTGGTGAAACAAAAGATGCTCAGAATCATCTCCTGGTTCCTTTTAGTATTCTGTTTCTTAACCGACTCTGGACCAGAAGATATCGAGGTTGCCTGGTATCTGGTCCTGCCTTCTCTGGAAGAATCAGAGTTAGACATTGGAAGCATTTGACCGTTGGTGATTCAAATCAACTCAACAAGATCGGATTAGAAAGTATTTGAAGTAAATCAATCCAAGAATCTCACCAACCCAATCAATCAATCAATTATGGAATTGATTTATTGAAGCTTCCTTAATTAGAGATCTGATTGGATTAGCTCTCCAACGGCTAATTCCTAAGCATCTCTATAAATTCAAGAGTTCAGTTTCGAAGAAAGGCTCTAGAGAGATCTCACACGCACGAAGTTATATCCAAGCCTTAGTTCTCATCACTCAAAGCACTCTTATCTTTTATAATTCTATTCACTCATTAAGGAGTATTGAATCTCAACCTATTCATTTGTTAAGACAAGGTTGAAGATTGTAAGGCTTTAGATCGAAGTTAGATCTAAAGATTATTGTAAGAAGAAACTGGTACTTCACAATTCCAGTACGCAAGTTGTTGGTTGGTTGGTAGTAAGGCCCCTTTGAATAAGGGAGAGTGGACGTAGGATTTTTATATCCGAACCACTATACATCCGGTCTTATTTATTGCTTTCCTTTCATATTGCTTATCTTTATAGTGCTCTAATAAAAGATTTTGTTAAAGACTTTACTTTGGTTTAAAGCTTCCACAATTAATATATCAAGTGGGACCAACACAAATTATCGACTCGAGTTTCAAAGACCGTTCACACGTATACGAACTCATCCTCTTCATCATACTCATGCAATATCAACAAGAAACACCAAGATCAAACATTGATGTGCACTCAACGATGTGTTTCACTCCCTCACAAGTGTATATCAATGATAAGGACCCACTCAATCAATCACACATATCAGCAGTTATAGGCTTGTAGGCACTCTCAACTTCGACCATACTCTAGAAATCAATGCCGAATCAAAAATGACTTTTCTCAAGGTTGTAACGTAGGCTCTTTGGACAGGTGGGGTAACTATATAGGATAAGTGACTCAAGTGAATGGAGAATAGAAAATCAAACTTCAATACTTCAAGACGAGGAACAAAATACTTCAAACATCTTCATGCAATACACTTTTCAATTCCTCTACTTCCAACACTTCAATTTTTCTTTTCTCTAACTCATTTCACTTTTTCAATCACCACATTTTTCTTTTTCACACATACATATGAGCTCATTTTTTTCTTTTGCTCATTCTCAAATTTTTGGTCTTCCCCACAACTCAAAACTGCATCACACCCTTCTTTTATCAACTCAACCATCATAATTCCCCTTCTCAACTCAATCCCTCTTCATTCACACTTTCCCTATTCTCCACTCAAATTGGGACAAAAAGAATTTAGGAATTTGAATAAGTGTTAAAATGTGCTGGCAAATAATAGGCCAAGGCTCAAACGGGCTAACAAGGGATAAGTGTCATTGGTAGGCTTATTTTGGCTAATTGACTCAACAAATCAAAGATGGCCTAAAATCACTTTCGACATATCAAACTAGACACAATCAAGAAGCGAGAGCACACACAAGTTCTAGCATCCTCTAAGGTGATGACCCACTCACAAACGAAGAGATCAATTCATGCATCTTAATCTCACAAAGGCTCAAGTCTCTCGGTTTTCACATCCATGCTAGTCCTAGTGAATTCTCACTCTCATCACACAAATACTCAAAAGAACAATTTGTAAGCATACGAGTTCTCTCTCAAATCAACTCTACTCCTACACTCACACAATAGACTCCCTAACTCAACTTCACAATTCACCCTACTCATCAAATCATAATCAAGAATAACAATCAATAAGTAGCACGAGTTAATAAGCATGAAATAAATCAATCAGCTCAATAAGTTCAGCACAAATCATAACCCAACAATTTGAATAAGAATTATGTTACAGCCCCATATTCAACCACATCACTCAATCAAATCAGTTCACACTCAAAAGCAGAAAATAAGAAGAGAAAAGAAAAGAAAAGAAAAGAAAAGAGAAAAGAAACTGGGGGAAATCCCCATAATCAATGTTCTGGAGGCGGCGGAGGTCGGTAGTGAGGATGATCGGCTCCCATATGAGACACAAACAATGTCTCCATCCACCTATGCATGTTGGAGAACTGATCCTCCATCTGTGCCGATCTCAAGTCCATCCTATCCTAAGCTTCTCGTAGGTACGTCACGTCCGTCTGAAGGTTCTGGATCTACTGCCCCATTCCCGTCCACTCCGAATATGACGGGTACCATATCTCAGGAGACTGTGCTACAGGCGACTCGACCTTCATCTCCTGCAATCCGTCACCCACTGCTCCTCCTCCTTCTTCGTCCGCTCCTCTTTTCGTACTCTTCCTCCTCTTCTTCTTGCAAATCCCAGACTCCACTAGATCCGGCACCACTCGTGCCCTTTCCTCGAGTCCTCTTCATCGGCCTCGTATCACGCAAGCCCTTATCTTCCACCTCCTTTGTGAACTTCTTTCCTATCTCAAGATGTTGTGCCCTGTTCATCCCGATGTTATCTTTCTTCTTTCCCTTCAACGTCACCAGGCGCTCATTTGTAAGAGGGAACAAATCATCCTCCTTGTACCTAATACAATAGGTACACATCCAATACTCGAACATCAATGTGTTCATCAGCTGCTCAAAGTCCAAATCCTTTCCAATCCAAGACACCCCAACTGGAACAAATCCCAAACTCTTCACAAAGGTAGAGATCAGACCCCCTCCTCTAATCTTCAATGTCTTCGCACCAAGCTTGAAAGGAACCTCCAAGTGGTGCTCAAGAAAATCTCTCCCGAAGTCGTGATCTCTAACATGCAGCAAACACCATATCCCGTACAACTCCTTCGTCGTAACCATCCCCGTCTCAGATCGGGCATCGATAGTGTTCCCAAGGATCCTCTCCAAATACCTCAAAACTGGATTTTTGATCACCGAGGCTTGAGCCGTCTGCCCCTTATACTCTCTAGCCATATCGCCCGTAATCTCCTTCCAGAAGGCGTTGACTTTGAATGCCTTCGACTATCGGTTGGGTCTACTCAAAGCTGGAAGACTGATCGCGTGGTTGATGGCGCTCACTTCACAGTGTTGCCACTTGTTCCTGATCTTGAATCTGAACGCATCTTCACCTCTCTTCTCCACAGTGGCCAGAAACTGCTCCACTAGATCATCGTTTATCTCCATCATCAGCAGCAGTTCATAGAACTCTCCCAATCGGTTCCTGGTGAAGACTCTCTTAATCTCCTTCTCGATCCCCCAAATCCTTCATGAACTGGACATAGGGGCATCGTGTCTTCTCCACCTTCCCAGCGACCAAGTTCCACCGGTGTGCTACGTTGCCTCAACTATCTCCAAAATTCAAATTATCCCATCTCGAGGGCTTCAATCCCTTTCGAGTGAGCTCATTAATTACTTCTGCCAATCTATCTCCCGACAACGTCCTATCCTCGTTCCACTTAGGAGGGGCCATAGTACCTAACTCACACAAATACTCAATCAATTAGAGAATACCAACTACTCAAGAACATCATTAAGAATTCAATTCAACTCAAATAGTCAATCAATCCCATATCTCATTCCTTTGTGTATAAGAGTTCACATAAAAATGTAATTCTTATCTCAAATCATGCTAATCAAGCACAAACCATTTAACCCACATCAAATGTTCTCAAAGGGTAATATGCCTAACTAAAAAAAATGAATTCAACCAATTCAACAATCCATAATTCAACAAAAATGCCTACAATTAAGTCTATCATGAAGTAACATCGCAACAATTATGCAATTTACATGCTCAAGACTTAATTCACATCCATTTATACTCAATTCAATCCCAATATTCCAAATTTCACAATACCCATGTCAATTCCTACTTTCTCTCTATAAATCCACCAAATTCACTCATGCAATTTCAAAATTGAAGCTTAAATTCGTAAACCCATAGCATAGAGGCATCATTTATCATCAAAGAAGCAAAAATCGACAAGTAATGTGAAAAGTCCCAATTCTTCTCAAGAACACATAAGCCCTAACTCTAACATACTCAATCTATGCTAAATAAAAGCCTAAACTAAGAATAGAATGAAGAGAATGAGAGAATGCATACCTTTTGTTAGGATAAAAGTTGTTAGTTTTGATGAGTTAAAATAAACCAGAAGATGTAATAGGACCATCTGGACCTGTTAGCCAGATGATGATCTAGATTATGACTTAGTCTAGGGGGAACTGCCAGACCAGAAGACTTCACCAGAAGAGTCACCAGAAGACCCCACCAGAGGACTTCACCAGAGGACTCCATCAGAAGATTTCACCAGATGAGATATGACCAGAGGCAGAGGACCTTCCCTTGACCAGACGAGTCCGGACCAGACGAGTCCGGACCAGACGAGTCTGGTAGAACAAAAGATGCTCAGTTTGATCCCCTGACTCTACTGAGTATTCTGGTTCTTGACCAGATGAGGACCAGAAGACACCGAGGTTGCCTGGTGTCTGGTCCTGCCTTCTCTGGAGAGAATCAGAGTTAGGCAGAGGAAGCTATTGACCGTTGGTGATTCAAATCAAGTCAACATGATCAGGATTGGAAAGTATTTGAAGATAATCAATCCAAGGATCCCACCAACCCAATCAATCAATCAATTAGGGAATTGATTGATTGAGGCTTCCTTATATAGAGGATCTGATTAGATTAGCCCTCCAACGGCTAGCCCTAACCCCCTCTATATATACAAGAGTGCAGTTCAAGAAAAAGTTTTAGAGACTCTACACGCGCATAAGTGATCCAAGCTTTTGATATTCATACCAAGCACTCTTACTGTTCATCATATTTATCTACTCTAAAGGAGTTACTCAAACCACAACCTGTTCATCTATTAGACAAGGTTGTTGGCTGGTTGATCTTTAGATTGAAGTTAAATCTAAAGAGGTTGTAAGAAGGAACTGGTACTTCCCAATTCCAGTAAGTAAGTTTGTGAGTTGGTTGATAGTAAGACCCCTTGGTTATAAGGGAGAGTGGACGTAGGATATTCAATCCGAACCACTATACATCTTGTGTTCTTTATTGCTTTATTTTACTTATTGTTTGTTGATTATTGCCCTCTTGTAAAAGACTTTGAAAGACATTTAACTTAAGCTTCCGCAATTAATCTAACTAGTGGGACCAACAAGTGGTATCAGAGCAGTGTGTCCAACGACCACTGCTTTGTAAAGCTTTTGGTGGTCACCGGGCAGATCCATTGCTCTTAAGTGCTTTTGTTCAAGTTCTTGTTATTTCCCTAAATTTCTTATCAAAATGTCTGCAAAATCTTCTTACAAGAGCCGTAAGCTCCCAAAATTCTCTTTTGAGGATTACAGCCACTGGAGTTTCATGATGAGCAATCATCTTGGAGCTATTCACCACCGCATGCTAGATGTGGTTGAAAGTGGCCCCATACAATTTTACTGGACTCCCATTGATAGTGGCAGGTCTGAGTCCAGAGAAGAAACTACTTAAGCTGCCCAGAAAACTGCAGAGGATAGAGTCCCCAGGCAGAAAATCCTCAAAAAGAAAGATGAGCTTGATAATGATGAGAGAAAGCTATATAATCTGGACCAGGTGGCAAGAACTGAGATCATCAACACTCTCACCATGGAGGTAATAGAGAAGGTCAGAACCTGTGTCACTGCGAAGGAGATGTGGGACAAACTTGCACTTCTCTGCGAAGGAACAGAGAAGATTAAAGACAACAAGCTCCAAGCTGTTCAACACTCGTTTGATACATTCAAGATGAAACCAGATGAGACCATTGACCAGCTGGACATGCGTCTCACAAACCTCCTGAACAAGGCTAGTGCCTTAGGTAAGACCTACTCTGAAAAAGAAATTAATAGCAAAATCTTGCGCTCACTAACAAGCAGGTGGAGAATTAAAGTCACTGTGATCAAGGACAACAAGGATCTCAACACTCTGGATCACCATCTTCTGTTGTCTGATCTCAAAGCTTACGAGTATGATCTTCAAGAGGAGGATCAAACAGAAGAGGTTTCCTCTTCTGGCCAGAAAGGAGTTGCATTCTCTTCAACTCTCAAGCCTGATGTAAAGCCAAAGGAGTCTACTGCAGATGACTTGAGCCTCAAGGAGCAGGTAGCACTCCTAACTCGTAAATTAGATAAAATGAGTTCAAAGTATGGCAGGTACAAAAGGCATTGGAAGGAGTCTACCAGAGACAGGAATAGTTCTTTCAAGCCTACAGAGAAGGAGAAGACATCTGGAGACTCAAGGGAGACCAGATTCAGAACTCCAGAGAGGAGGAGAGATGACAACCTTGGCAGCTCAGGGAGATTAGATTATCATAGGAGGGATGGTAGCTCTGGCAGACCTGACTACCAGAGGAGAGGGAGTAGTCCAGCCAGATCAGACTACGACCAGAGGAGGAGAGAGCCAAGTCCTAGTCCCAGAGGAGACAATGCCTGCTACACATGCAACAAGACTGGTCACTACAGTTATGATTGTCCTCAACTTACTCCTAGGGAAAGAGAAGAGAAGAGTATCAAGAGAGACATGAGATATGCAGATAAGAGAGCTTTGCTAGCAGAAGCAGAGGAGGAGGATACTAGTTCCAGTTCTTCTTCTTCTGACTTTGGATCAGATGATGATGTGTGTCTCATGGCAGACATCACTGAGGTAAATGAAACTACTCTAGTTTTATCAAATTCCAAATGTACTGAATCTTCTAATTCATCTGGTAACTCCAGAGAGTCTGATATGCAACAAATGCTATCAGATCTCCAAAATTGTGTCCAACTGTGTCAAAAACTTGAGAAAGAGAATGGTAGGCTCAGAGCTGAAGTTCAATCTCTCTCTCATGAGCATAAATCCACCAGAGAACTCATGAAAGATCATTCCAAAGAAGTCTCTGAACTTCAGGATAAGATCACAGAAAGAAATACTCTGGTAGATCAACTCATGAAAGAAAAGAACTCTCAAGAAGATGAGTTCAATGAACTCAGAGCCAAATACCAGACTCTTATCAAGGGAAAACAAGTTGCTCACAACATAGAGGAGATACCCATGCCCAGAGAAGCTCCTAAGATACCATCTGTTGTATCTATCATATCAGAGTCTTCTCAGCGCATCTGTGATAAGAGTGGTTTAGGATATTCTGGAATTTCCTCTAAAACTCATAAATACTTTTATAATAAAGACAAGTCTGTAAGAACTGGTAAATTGGTAGAAATCTGGGATGATAAAGACTTAACTGGTAATGGTTACAAGGTGGTTCACAATCCTGACTGGAAAAGGAATCACTCTGTTAATCACATTACATATGGTCCAGAAGAGTTGACTGTTCTGGAAGAGAAGATGCTAGAGAATAAGTGTAAAAAAGGGGAACCATTAAAGATTGATGGTTCTGTGAACAATGAGTCCCAAGGAGTAGAAATTACTCAAATAGGAGGACCCCAGAGAAATCCTCAAAGGGAACCTAAACAGATTAGGGGACCTCAAAGGAAACACTCAAGAAAGGGGAATACCAATCAGAGTAATAACTACCAGAGAAGGAACAATGTTCAACAGCACCAGGTACCCCAGAGACAGTTTTCTCAGAGGAATCAGTTCCAGAATAGGTATACTCAAAGGAACTATAACCACCAGAGACAGTCTAATTATCAGAACCAGAGGAGGTCTTCCAGACCTATCTATAGAAAACCAACTGATCTGGGTAGTTATGACACCAGAGATGGTTCTTCTAGGATGTACCCTTACAACCAGACCTTTAAGACCATGTCTTTGAGGCAGGCCATTCCAAAGGCCAAATTTGAGAAAAGGTACACCAGACCTGTTTATAGGAAAGGTGTCCTTATCAGACCAGTAGCTCAATATGTCATTGTCAGAGGACATGTGCTGGTAGATAGATTTGGAAGGAAGATAAGATCTCCTCATCCATCAATAGATGATCTTTATCTATGGATTCCTACAAAACCTGCAACTAACCAATCAGGACCCAGCACTAGTAGGGGACCTAATTGATTTCTCTGCAGGTAGATAAGAGTCCATTGGAGAAAGGATTTTCAAGCAACCATGTCTGGTACATTGATAGTGGATGTTCCAAGCACATGACCTTCCAGAAAGATAATCTCCAAGATTTCAAGCCAATGAATGAACCAAAAGTGATGTTTGGTGACAACAACTATGGAGTCACCAGAGGAGTTGGAAAGTTGACCTTCAATGGAGTATCTGTAGATGAAGTCTACTACGTAGAAGGACTCAAGCATAATCTGCTTTCAGTATCCCAATTCTGTGACAAGGGATACTCAGTGAAGTTTTCTAGTGATTCATGCACTGTTTTCTCTTCTGATTATAATGATATTTTGCTAATAGGCTTGAGGAAGGGTAACATTTATCTTGCAGATTTTAACAGTTGCCCAAGAAATGCTTGCCTGGTTGCTAAAGGATCTGCAGAAGACAGCTGCTTATGGCACAAGAGATTGAGCCATCTTAACTTCAAAACACTGAACATGATTGCCAGAAAAGGTCTTATTCGAGGTCTTCCAAATGAGGCGTTTAAGAAGGATCGGGTTTGTGGTTCATGCCAAAAGTTTAAACAACCCAAGACCTCCTTTAAGGATGTCCAGAGCACAACCACAGCCAGAGTACTTCAACTACTTCACATGGACGGACCTGTTTCTCCTCTTAGTTTCAGTGGAAGGAAGTACACCTTGGTGATAGTAGATGACTTTTCAAGATAAACTTGGGTAGTGTTCTTGTTTAAGAAAAATGAAACTATCACTAAGCTGCCAGAATTCTTCAAGCAGATTCAGAATGAGCAGAACCAGAGCATAGTCAGGATCAGAAGTGACAAAGGGACAGAGTTTTTGAATTCAGACATTGCAGAGTATTGCAAGGAACGTGGAATTTTTCATGAGACATCTGCTGCCAGAACACCCCAACAAAATGGAGTAGCAGAAAGGAGGAATAGAACCCTAAAGGAAGCTGCAAGGACTCTTCTAGCAGAGTACAACACACCATAGAGGTTTTGGGCAGAAGCTTTCAACACAGCTTGTTATACTCAGAACAGATGCCTCATTGCCCAGAGAAGCAAAAATCGACAAGTAATGTGAAAAGTCCCAATTCTTCTCAAGAACACATAAGCCCTAACTCTAACATACTCAATCTATGCTAAATAAAAGCCTAAACTAAGAATAGAATGAAGAGAATGAGAGAATGCATACCTTTTGTTAGGATAAAAGTTGTTAGTTTTGATCAGTTAAAACAAACCAGAAGATGTAATAGGACCATCTGGACCTGTTAGCCAGATGATGATCTAGATTAGGACTTAGTCTAGGGGGAACTGCCAGACCAGAAGACTTCACCAGAAGAGTCACCAGAAGACCCCACCAGAGGACTTCACCAGAGGACTCCATCAGAAGATTTCACCAGATGAGATATGACCAGAGGCAGAGGACCTTCCCCTGACCAGACGAGTCCGGACCAGACGAGTCTGGTAGAACAAAAGATGCTCAGTTTGATCCCCTGACTCTACTGAGTATTCTGGTTCTTGACCAGATGAGGACCAGAAGACACCAAGGTTGCCTGGTGTCTGGTCCTGCCTTCTCTGGAGAGAATCAGAGTTAGGCAGAGGAAGCTATTGACCGTTGGTGATTCAAATCAAGTCAACATGATCAGGATTGGAAAGTATTTGAAGATAATCAATCCAAGGATCCCACCAACCCAATCAATCAATTAGGATATTGATTGATTGAGGCTTCCTTATATAGAGGATCTGATTGGATTAGCCCTCCAACGGCTAGCCCTAATCCCCTCTATATATACAAGAGTGCAGTTCAAGAAAAAGTGTTAGAGACTCAACACGCGCATAAGTGATCCAAGCTTTTGATATTCATACCAAGCACTCTTACTGTTCATCATATTTATCTACTCTAAAGGAGTTACTCAAACCACAACCTGTTCATCTATTAGACAAGGTTGTTGGCTGGTTGATCTTTAGATTGAAGTTAAATCTAAAGAGGTTGTAAGAAGGAACTGGTACTTCCCAATTCCAGTAAGTAAGTTTGTGAGTTGGTTGATAGTGAGACCCCTTGGTTATAAGGGAGAGTGGACGTAGGATATTCAATCCGAACCACTATACATCTTGTGTTCTTTATTGCTTTATTTTACTTATTGTTTGTTGATTATTGCCCTCTTGTAAAAGACTTTGAAAGACATTTAACTTAAGCTTCCGCAATTAATCTAACTAGTGGGACCAACACCTTTTGATGAAGAACCGGAGGAATTTGTGGAAGAAACAAGTGAAAATTGAAGAACTTGGTTCAAAGGAGTGGAATTCGAACTCTAGCAGCCGAAATTGCATGTTTTGGTGTGTGTAAGTGTGTGAAATATATGGGGGAGATGGGTATTTATAATGGGCGATGCTAGGGCATTTTTCGAAGTGCGCTCGATCTGGACCCGCTCGAGCGGTACCGCTCGAGCTAAGGTGGCCGAGCGCTTTCGGTGCTCGAGCGGGGGCGCTCGAGCTATGCAGCTCTGTTGGTCCCACTAAGTAGATATATTGCGGAAGCTTTAAAGATTATGTCTTTAGCAAAGTCTTTTATAAGAGCACAAAAAATAAAGCAAGATAGTAAATAAAGAAAGCAGTAAATGGACCAGATTTATAGTGGTTTGGATTATAATATCCTACGTCCACTCTCCCTCTTTATCAAAGGGGCCTCACTAACCAACCAATAAACAAACTTGCGTACTGGAATTGTGAAGTACCAGTTCCTTCTTACAAACCCTTTAGATCTAACTTAGATCTAAAGTCTACAACCTTCAACCTTTTCTTAGAGATGAACAGGTTGAGATCCAACTACTCCTTTATGAGTAAATACAAAAGTATGAACTAATAAGAGTGCTATGTGCAAGATAAGACTAAGGCTTGAATATGACTTCGTGCGCGTAAGATTCTAGAGCCTTTCTTTGAGTCCGCACTCTTGTATTTATAGAGGTGATTAGGGTTTAGCCGTTGGAGAGCTAATCTAATCAGATCTCTATTTAAGGAAGCTTTCAATCAATCAATTCCCTAATTGATTGATTGAGTTGGTGGGATCCTTGGATTGATTAACTTCAAAACTTTCCAATCCGATCTTGTTGACTTGATTTGAAACACCAACGGTCAAATGCTTCCAATTGCCTAACTCCGATTCTCTCCAGAGAAGGCAGGACCAGACACTAGGCAACCTCAATGTCTTCTGGTCCAGAGTTGGTTAGGAAATAGATTACTCAGGAGATGATTCTGAGCATCTTTTGTTTCTCCAGACTCGTCAGGTCCGGACTCGTCTGGTCTGGGGAAGGTCCTCTGCCTCTGGTCAGTCTCATCTGGTGAAGTCTTCTGGTGGAGTCCTTTGGTGAAGTCCTCTGGTAGGTCTTCTGGTGACTCTTCTGGTGAAGTCTTCTGGTCTGGCAGTTCCCCCTAGACTAAGTCCTAATCTAGTTCCTCATCTGGCTAACAGGTCCAATGGTCCTATTACAAATTCTAGTTTGTTTTAACACATCAAAACTAACAACTTTTATCCTAACAATTTCCCCCCTTTTTGATGGAGTTAAAACACAACCATAACTGATCAAATAAAAATACTTAAGCATAAAAATAATAAAAGGATAAGACCTTAGAATAGATCTTATTAGGCAAACAAGAAGACAACAAGAAGTTGTCTTTAAGACAGAGAAGATATGATGTTTCATTAATAATAAAGACAAAAGGAATTACAGATTACAATTCATATCAGGTCCTATTCTAGGCATATCTTCTATTTTCCTTAGGCACCAAAAACCAGTCGAAGAATCTGTCTTGGATGGCCTTCAACTCAGCAGAAGATGTTGGAGTGAAGTTTGCCAACACCTTAGTCTTGTATAGCTTCTTCTGGTCCCCAACCATAGGAGTGTTAAGATAATGAAATTCAGGGGCAGTCACCTCCAGGTTGAACTCTATGGTTGAATCCATCAACTGTTTGTAGAGTTCTGCATCATACGCCTTCATCCAAGAGTGGAAAGTCCTGTTGATGAGCGCATCATCCTCTGGTGGAGGCGTTTGGATTTAGTGCTGGATAAACCATATTTGGCTTCTCTCCACTTCTCTATCAGAGGAACAGGCACAATAGAGTCAAAAGACCCTTCTGTCCTGAGTGGCAAGATCTCCATCACTTCAACATGAGCCTTCCTTCTCTGGTTGGATCCACTGGTACCAGAAGGAACGCCAACTTCTCTGTTCTTCTTGTTTTGCCTCCTAACATATCGGAGCCTCTGCTCTTCATCTATGTTCTTCCTTATCCTTGCTTGCCTCTCTTCAAGTGTCTCTTCCTTGAATCTCTTCTCTGCTTCTTCAACAACAGATTCAAGAAAGCTCTTCTTCACTTTTCTTATCTTCCTCTTGGCATGACCAGAAACTGAGATAGGATCCTGCTCTGCATCTGTGGACTCCTCTTCTGCTGCCAGCTGCTTAGCCATGGTAAGAGATTTCAACTCTTCTTTCTTCTTCTTCTGCAGCTCGGCTTGGGCCAAAGTGTTCTCCAGCAGGTCCAGACGAGCCCCATTGCCGAAAAGGGTCTCAAGAGTGGTCTTCGCCAGATCAGTTCTGGCCTGCTCTTCCCCCTTTTTAACTTCATCAAATAAGGGTTGCACCACCTGCCTTATGAGATTAGGCAAGGCAGTGGAGGAGGAAGAGTGAAGATCACGGAGTTGTCTGGCCTCCTCCAGGTAGGCTTTAGATTCAGCAACCAGCTTCTCCTGCTTTTCGAGCATCTCCTGGAGGGAGTCCTTGAGCTTAGCAGTCTGCAAAATCTGAGAAGCCATTTCCACTTTAAGCACTGAAACAAGTCGCACCTGGTCCAGGACATACTGCTGGATCTGCCTCTGGCTCTCATGCACATCCATCTTCAAATAGAGGCAGTCAGACTTGAATGCAGCTTTGGCAGAGGCAAACACAGCCTTGATCTGCTTCAGGAATTTCCTTCTCTAATCTTTTATCTGGTGCTCCACCAGAGCAGGCGCCAAAAGTTGCATTGCCTTGGAGAATCTGCCGATCTGCTGGATTTGCTCATTAATGAACAGCTTCATCTTCTGGAGGACAGCATGAGTCACATCAAATTACTCCTCACCAGAGTAGAGCTCTAGAGGAAATGTGAAGTGAGGGCCAAATTTGTACGAGGGGCCCTCTGGGGAGATCATCACTCCCTGCTGGATCAACAAGGTGTGAATCAACACCTTGGCTGCATCTGGGGTCTCAAGTTCAGCAGGATTCTGAATGTTTAGCTTCCTCTTGAGATCAATCTCCCAGGCAGTGAACGTAGGAGGACTCATTTTTTCAAGCAACAACATTAGGTCCTCCACATCCTCAAGTCTCGCCTTGCTCCAGACTTTAAAGTCAGTTATATCCGCCAAAAGTGGTAAGTGCTCCAGAAGGATTGGGAAGTGCTCTATTAGCCAGAACTGAGCACTAACACTCATACTCTGTCTAATGGGACCCATTTCTTCAGATGAGAAAGTAAAGGGTTTGGGCCCAGAGGCAGAGAAGGATGATGTTAAGTTTTTAGGCTCAAGTGAAGCATCCTCATCTTCACTATCATCGCTAGATAGGCATGTGGGATAGGGAGGGGGAGCAGAAAATCCCAAGGCCATTGAAACAGAGGGGTTCTGTTCAGTGTGAGATTGAGGAGGGGTAGGGATTTGTGAGGTAGGGAATGAGGGAAAAGGTTGTTCTGCACCAGAAGAAGTAGATGGAACTTCTGGTACAGAGGCTTGGATGGGAATTTGTGAGGTGGAAGAGGGTGGAAGGGGTTGATCTGCACCAGAAGTTGATGGCACCTCTGGTACAGGGGCTGGGGGAGAAGGATTTGTGGAGAGAGGGATATGTGAAGTGGGGGGAGAGGGTGTTTGAGTAGGGATGGTGGAGGGAGTGTATATGGGTATATCAGGTAGGGGCTGCTCTGGTGAAGGAATGGGGGCACCAGAAGCAGGGGAGGGGATTTGAGTATGTGTTTCTGGGGGAGATGTAGTGGGGGTAACAAGGTTAATGGGGATAGAGGGGGAACAGAAAGGTTTACCTGAACAGGTGAGACTGGAGCAGTTGATTCTTGCATCAACAGAGTAGCTTCATTAATAGCCTGCTCCAGTGCATCCCCAAGATCAGATCCAGAATCTGACTCTTGAAGAATGGCCCTCTTGGCCTTAGACTTCCTCTTGCTCAGCCTCCCCTGCTGCTTCCTCTACCTCTTCTCCTGATGGCTCATCCACCAGAAGAGTCTTCTTTGCCCTTCTTGAAGTTCTGGGCTTCTTGGCAGAGGCTTTCCTGGCATCAACTGGCCTCTGCTTCCTCTTGGCTGCTCCTGCCTTCTGGGCAGCCTCACGTACCCCATTCTTCTTCAATGCAGCTTGAAGAGGGATCTGGTCATCATCTGATGAACCAGAGAAAGCCACAGTTGAAGAACCAGTTGCCTCGGCCTTCTTCTTCTGGCTCTTCTTTGTCTTCTGCCCCTTAGCAGGCGAAGGCACTGCTTGGAGAGGAGGGGCAGGGATGGCTTGTTCTCCATCTGAATCGGCATGGCCATGGAGAGGGCCATCCTTGGAGAACAAGATCTTGGACTTGTGATACGCTCTGCACCAAGACTCCTTCCATTTCTTCTCTGGAAACAGAGAGTCCAAGATCAGGGACAACTTTGCCCCTAAAGACACATTTGCAGTTAAGCAAAACTGCAATTCCCCAGGTTTTGAAGGGCACTCCTCCTTCTTCACCTTCACTCTATTCTTCCTCAACACTTCCCAGAAAAACTACGCCTAATTACACTTAACTCCATCGTACAAGACCCTCATAATATAGAGCCTGCCAGTGAAAATGGCATCTGTGCTATGGCTCTCACACATCAGGATTTTGACCACAATGTCAAATAAAACCTTGTACTTCTGCCTCAAATGCGTATCCAAAAACCCCTTAGTTAAATTCTGGCATGAATTTCTGGCAAACAACTTGAAAGACTCCAATGCCTCATCTTCCTTGTAAGTCAACGGATCTACCCCTTCAGCAGAGATGTTCTCGAATAAATGACAAAATCATGCGAACTAGGAACTGGGCCGCATAACCATTTAAAGTCCCGAAATCCTTCGGAACAGTTGAAATAAGCTTCTCCACTCCTACTTTCTGGAGAAGTTCCAGTATGGCCAACGCCGCTGGGTTCTTGGTGGTGTAGAAGTCAACCATTATCTCAGACTTCATCTTTTTCATCACATATTCGTGATCAAAGTTGCATAAGGGATCCATTTCTGAAAGAGAAAGTATGAGAGAGAGAGAGAGAGAAACTTGCAGAGAAATGTTAGGGTTTGAGAGTGAGAAAATGTGAAAGGACAGATTGAAAAAGTTTTGGTTTAAATAGGGTAAGACGCGTGGCTTGAACAATTAATGAAGTGTGAACGCGTGTAAAATCCCAAATTTAAATTAGGGAACAAAATAAATTTTTGAATTGATTGACATCTTGTACTGTTGTTAAATCTGACGGCCACGATTAAAAGTCAAGTTACAGATTTAATATAGTGTGTGGGCATGGTCATTGGGACTGGGATCGAGGGGGTTTCGTGGCAGTCAAGGGAAAAAGCGAAATGATTGTCTAGGCCCTCTACCCTAGTCTTAAATACACTCTGAAGATGCAACGTTTTGAGTGTATTTACTAATTTGAAAGGAGTATCCCAATGATCAGAGGCCAGAGAAGTAAATACATACCTGTCACCTGGTATTGTAACCAGATGATACCAGGGTTAGTCTGGTGTTACATCTCATCTGATGGAAACTCATCTGGTTCTGGTCAGAATAGACTCTGGATTTCTCTTGAATCTGGTTCTGCACCTCATCTGGAATGTACCTCACCTGGTATAAATCTTATCTGGTACATACCTCATCTGGAGATGTAACTTCTCTGGTATATCTAACCTGTAGACATGTTAGTTTGAAGACAAAATAAAATATGTAATAAAATGAAACAAAGGATACTTCTCTGATGTTCCTCCTAAACCAAATTTGTCTCTGGATCTAATAATCCCAACTCAAAAGCTAACTCTCTGAATCTGGTTTCAGGCAAAGGCTTAGTCAGAATATTTGCTCTCTGCTTCTCTGTTGCAATCTTTTCACTCCTTATATCTCTCTTCTCAACATGGTCTCTGATAAAATGGTGCCTTATATCAACATGTTTGCATCTGGTATGAAGAACTGGATTCTGGGTGATTGCTATTGCACTATTACTATTATAGAAGATTGGAATATCCTTAGCTCTAGTCTGGTAGTCCCTTAGCTGCTGACTAATCTAGAGTAGTTGTGAGCAACAACTGCCTGCGGCCATATACTCTGCTTCTGTTGTTGATGTAGCAACTGAAGTCTGCTTCTTAGAAAACCAAGATACCAATTTATTCCCTAAGAATTGGCATGTTCCACTTGTAGACTTCCTATCTATTCTACACCCACCATAATCTGAATCCGAATAACCACTTAACTCTATGTTGTCATCTGCAGGGTACCATAACCCCAAATTCACTGTCCCTTTAAGATACTTCAATATCTTCCTAGCTGCTTCCAAGTGACTTTTCTTAGGATTAACTTGAAATCTGGCACATACACCAACTGCAAAGGTTATATCTGGTCTGCTTGCAGTTAAGTACAGAAGAGAACCAATAAGTGCCCTATACTGAGTCTTGTCCACACTCTCTCCAGACTCATCTGGATCCATGTTGAAATTTGTCATCATAGGGATCCTGGCAGCTTTGCTAGATCCTACTCCAAACTTCTCTAACATTTTTCTGATGTACTTAGCCTAATTGATGAAGATTTCCTTCTCTGATTGCCTAACCTTCAAACCTAAGAAATAATTCATCTCACCCATCATAGACATCTCAAACTGACTCTGCATAAGTTCACCAAACTTCTCACACAGCTTCTTGTTAGGGGATCCAAATATAATGTCATCAACATATATTTGGACCAGAAGGATGTCCTTTCCTTCTTCTTTCCTAAACAAGGTCCTATCAATCTTACCCTTGGTAAAACCATTGTCCAGAAGAAACTGAGATAGAGTGTCATACCATGCTCTGGGTGCCTGCTTCAGCCCATAAAGAGCTTTCTTAAGCTTAAACACCTTGTCACCTTGTTCAAAACCAGGAGGTTGTTCCACATACACTTCCTCAATGAGAATCCCATTAAGAAAGGCAAATTTCACATCCATCTGGTATACTTTGAATTTCATGTGAGCAGCATATGCTAGAAACAATCTGATGGCTTCTAGTCTGGCAACAGGAGCAAATGTCTCATCATAGTCTATTCCTTCAGACTGAGAATAGCCCTGAGCCGCTAGCCTTGCCTTGTTCCTAGTAATGGCATCATTCTCATCTTTCTTATTCTTGAAAACCCACTTAGTGCCTATCACCTTTTGATGTCTTGGTCTGTCTACCAGCTCCCAAACATCCTGTCTGGTGAATTGATTCAACTCCTCTTGTACAGCAACAATCCAATTTGAATCTTTCAGTGCCTCCTTGATGTTCTTGGGCTCAATCAAGGATACATAGCAACTGAATAAGGCAGCTAAGTTAAGAGTTCTCCTAGTCTGGACACCCTTAGTTGGATCTCCAATTATCAGGTCATTGGGGTGATCAACCAGGGTCCTCCTTCCCGTGGCCTTGCCTGATTGACCATCTACTGCAGTACCTTGGTGATTATCACCAACTGCAGGAGAGCTTCCCCCTACAGGAGTTCCAACCTCTTCTGGTTCTGCTCCTTGTGAAGACTTCTCCTTCAGAGAACCAGAAGATGGGCCATCAGCTGAATCTGAATTTGAATCTGAATCAAGAATAAGTGGATTGACCTTAATTACTCTGGGAGTAGTCTGATTCTGTGTCTCTTCAGAAGACTTTAAGTCCACCTTACACTCAAAAGCAGATTCATAAAAAACAACATGAGGTGTTTCCTCCACACAAAGTGAATTCCTATTAAAGACTCTGAATGCTTTACTTGTGCTGGAATATTCTAAGAATATTCCATCTGCTACTTTAGCATCAAAAGTTTTTAATTTGGATTTCCCATTGTCATGGATGAAACACTTACATCCAAAAACATGAAAATATGAAACAGATGGGGTTTTACCTTTCCATACCTCATAAAGGAGTCATACTATGTCTCTGGGCAATGAGGTATCTGTTCTGAGTATAACAGGCTGTGTTGATAGATTCTGCCCAAAACCTCTGTGGTGTGTTGTACTCTGCTAGAAGAGTCCTTGTAGCTTCCACGTTCCTTGCAATACTCTGCAATGTGTGAATTCAAAAACTCTGTCCCTTTGTCACTTCTGATCCTGACTATGCTCTGGTTCTGCTCATTCTGAATCTGCTTGAAGAATTCTGGCAGCTTAGTGATAGTTTCATTTTTCTTAAACAAGAACACTACCCAAGTTTATCTTAAAAAGTCATCTACTATCACCAAGGTGTACTTCCTTCCACTGAAACTAAGAGGAGAAACAGGTCCGTCCATGTGAAGTAGTTGAAGTGCTCTGGCTGTGGTTGTGCTCTGGACATCCTTAAAGGATGTCTTGGGTTGTTTAAACTTTTGGCATGAACCACAAACCTGATCCTTCTTAAACACCTCATTTGGAAGACCTCGAATAAGACCTTTTCTGGCAATCATGTTCAGTGTTTTGAAGTTAAGATGGCTCAATCTCTTGTGCCATAACCAGCTGTCTTCTGCAGATCCTTTAGCAACCAGGCAAACATTTCTTGGGCAACTGCTAAAATCTGCAAGATAAATGTTACCCTTCCTCAAGCCTATAAGCAAAATATCATTATAATCAGAAGAAAAGATAGTGCATGAATCACTTGAAAACTTCACTGAGTATCCCCTATCACAAAATTGGGATACTGAAAGCAGATTATGCTTGAGTCCTTCAACATAGTAGGCTTCATCTACAGATACGCCATTAAAGGTCAACTTTCCAACACCTCTGGTGACTCCATAATTGTTGTCACCAAACATCACTCTTGGCCCATTCAATGGCTTGAAATCCTGGAGATGATCTTTTGGAATGTCATGTGCTTTGAACATCCACTATCAATGTACCACACATGTTTGCTTGAAAGTCCTTTCTCCAATGGACTCTTATCCTCCTGCAGAGAGATCAATTAGGTCCCCTACTAGTGTTGGGTCCTGATTGGTTAGTTGCAGGTTTTGTAGGAATCTATAGATGAAGATCATCCCTTGCTGGATGAGGAGATCTTATCTTCCTTCCAAATCTATCTACCAGCACATGTCCTCTGACAATGACATACTGAGCTACTGGTCTGATCAGAACACCTTTCCTATAAATAGGTCTGGTGTATCTTTTCTCAAATCTGGCCTTTGGAATGGCCTGCCTTAAAGACATAGTCTTAAAGGTCTGGTTGTAAGGGTACATCCTAGAAGAACCATCTCTGGTGTCATAACTACCCAGATCAGTTGGTTTTTTATAGATGGGTCTGGAAGACCTCCTCTGGTTCTGAAAATTAGATCTATTATGATGATTAAATTCCTTCTGAGTATTCCTGTTCTGGAATCTTCTTTGAGCATACCCCCTTTGAGATCCCTGAATCTGATTGAGGTTCTCTGGTTCAGTATATCTCCCTTGATATCTCCTATTCTGATTAGGTTTCCTCTTAGAGTTTCCCTTCTGAGGTCCTCTAATTTGCTTAGGTTCCACTCTTTTAGGTTTACTCCGAGGTCTCCTAATCTGGTTAGGCATCTGAACAGAACCGTCAATCCTCATAGGTTCTCCTATCTGGCGTTTATGCTCTAAGATTTCCTCTTCCAGTTCAGTGAACTAATTGGGAACATCATATATATGGTCAACAAAGCAGTCTTTATTCCAATTAGGATTTTTAACTACTCCGTATCCTTTTCCATTAGGATCCTTTTCATCCCAGATTTCTACCACTTCACCAGATCTTTCAGACATCTTGCCTTTATTGCATAAAAATTTAGTAGATCTGGTTGTAATTCCAGAATATCCTAAACCACTCTTATCATGTACTCTTTGAGAAGATCCTTGTATCATGGATACAACAGTTGGAGCTTCTCTGGTCTTAGGTACCTCCATGATAGGTTGTTCAACTTGCTTACCCTTGATAAGATATTGGTATTTGGCCTTGAGCTCATTGAACTCTTCTGCTTAAGAGTTCTTCTCTTTCATGAGCTAGTCTACCAGAGTATCTCTTTCTGTGACCTTTTCTTGAAGTTCAGAGACTTCTTTAGAATGGTCTTTCATGAGTTCTCTGGCAGATTTTTGCTCATTAGATAGAGACTGAACTTCAGCTCTTAGCCTACCATTTTCTTTTTCAAGTTTTTGGCAAAGTTGAACACAATTTTGGAGATCTGATAGCATTTGCTGCATATCAGACTCTCTGGAAGCACCAGATGAATGAAAGGATTCAATATATTTGGAATTTGATAAGCATAAGGTAGGTTCATTTACCTCAGTGATGTCTGCCATAAGGCATACATCATCATCAGATCCGAAATCAAAAGAAGAAGAAGAACTGGAACTAGTACCCTCCTCACCTACTTCTGCCAGTAGTGCTCTCTTGTCTGCATATCTTCTATCTCTCTTGAGTCTTTTCTTTTCTCTTTCTCTAGGAGTCAATTGAGGACAATCATAGCTGTAGTGACCAGGCTTGTTACAGGTATAACAGGTGTAGTCTCCTCTGGGACTGGGACTTGGATCTCTTCTCCTCTGGTTGTACTCTGTTCTAGTTGGACTACTCTCTCTCCTCTGGTAGTTAGATCTGCTAGAACTGCCATCCATCCTCGGGTAATCTGATCTCCCAGAGCTGCCATCTCTCCTTCTCTCTGGAGTTCTGAACCTGGTCTCCCTAGAGTCTCCAGATGTCTTCTCTTTATCTGCAGCTTTGAAAGAAGTCTTCCTATTTCTAGTAGATTTCTTCCAATGCTTTTTATACCTGCCATATTTAGAACTCATCTTATCAAGTTTACGGGGTAGAAGTGCTACCTGCTCCTTGAGACTCAAGTCATCTGCAGTAGACTCCTTTGGCTTATCATCAGTCTTGATAGTTGAAGAAAAGGCAACTCTTTTTTGGCCATAAAAGGAAACCTCTTCTGTTTGATCCTCTTCTTGAAGATCATACTCGTAAGCTTTGAGATCATACAACAGAAGATGATGATCCAGAGTGTTGAGGTCCTTGTAGTCTTTAATCACAGTCACTTTGATTCTCCACCTGCTGGTTAGTGAACGCAAAATTTTACTATTTATTTATTTCTCTGAATAGGTCTTACCTAAGGCACTAGCCTTGTTAAGGAGATTTGTGAGGCGCATATCCAGTTGGTCAATGGTCTCGTCTGGTTTCATCTTGAAGGTGTCAAACGAGTGTTGAACAGCTTGGAGTTTGTTGTCCTTGATCTTCTCTGTTCCCTCACATAGCAGTTCAAGTTTGTCCCACATCTCCTTGGCAGTGGAACATGTTCTGACCTTTTCAATCATCTCCTTTGTGAGTGTGTTGATGATTTCAGTCCTTGCCACCTGGTCTAGGTTATACAACTTCCTTTCATCATTGTTAAGCTCGTCTTTCTTCTTTAATATCTTCTGTCTAGCGACACGGTCACCAATTCTCTCCTCTGCAGATTCACTTGTTTCTGCCCTGGACTCAGACCTGCCATCATTAATAGGGGTCCAGTAAAATTTGATTGGACCACTTTCTACCACATCTAACATGCAGTGGTGGATAGCTCCAAGATGATTACTCATCATGAAGCTCCAGCGGCTGTAATCCTCAAAGGAGAATTCTGGTAACTTACGGCTCTTATATGAAGATTTTGAAGACATTTTTACTAAAAGAAATTTAACAATAAATTAACCAAACACAATAAAGAGCAATGGATCTGCCCGGTGACCACCAAAAAGCTTTACAAAGCAGTGGTCTTTGGACACAATGCTCTGATACCACTTGTTGGTCCCACTAAGTAGATATATTGCGGAAGCTTTAAAGATTATGTCTTTAGCAAAGTCTTTTATAAGAGCACAAAAAATAAAGCAAGACAGTAAATAAAGAAAGTAGTAAATGGACCAGATTTATAGTGGTTCGGATTATAATATCCTACGTCCACTCTCCCTCTTTATCAAAGGGGCCTCACTAACCAACAAACAAACAAACTTGCGTATTAGAATTGTGAAGTACCAATTCCTTCTAACAAACCCTTTAGATCTAACTTAGATCTAAAGTCTACAGCCTTCAACCTTTTCTTAGAGATGAACAGGTTGAGATCCAACTACTCCTTTATGAGTAAATACAAAAGTATGAACAAATAAGAGTGTTATGTGCAAGATAAGACTAAGGCTTGAATATGACTTGTGCGCGTAAGATTCTAGAGCCTTTCTTTGAGTCTGCACTCTTGTATTTATAGAGGTAATTGGGTTGGTGGGATCCTTGGATTGATTGACTTCAAAACTTTCCAATCCGATCTTGTTGACTTGATTTGAAACACCAACGGTCAAATGCTTCCAATTGCCTAACTCAGATTCTCTCCAGAGAAGGCAGGACCAGACACTAGGCAACCTCAATGTCTTCTGGTCCAGAGTTGGTTAGGAAACAGATTACTCAGGAGATGATTCTGAGCATCTTTTGTTTCACCAGACTCATCTGGTCTGGGGAAGGTCCTCTGCCTCTGGTCAGTCTCATCTGGTTATGTCTTCTGGTGGAGTCCTTTGGTGAAGTCCTCTGGTAGGTCTTCTGGTGACTCTTCTGGTGAAGTCTTCTGGTCTAGCAGTTCCCCCTAGACTAAGTTCTAATCTAGTTCCTCATCTGGCTAACAGGTCCAGATGGTCCTACTACAACTTCTGGTTTGTTTTAACTCATCTAAACTAACAACTTTTATCCTAACAAGCTTAAGTGGCCAAAACGTTCTGTAAGATTAGGTGCTTGAGCAAATACCTTTCTCGAGCGGGGGCGCTCGAGCTCAGCCTACTCGAGCAGCCTATCCTCCAAAATGATGGAAATGGCCCAAACTCGAAATTTCAAAACGGAACTTGCACGAAACCTCATTCTAACACCTCTAAAATATGTACTAACCTGAGAACTCCTCGATTTAAGCCAGGTCGCTCATTCGACCGAGGAGTTGGGGTCTCTTCCCAGCGTGCAATTCCAAGCTAAATCCTCTCACCCCCGAGAACTCACACTCAATTCGATTCAACTATCTTCATTCATCAATATATTCGAAAAATTTGACCCCTTTTTCATTAGAATTTTGTGTACAAACTCGAAGTACGAATACACCCCCCAAACTGTGTTCTTGCTACGCAATAATAAAGTTTGAAAAGAATGAGTACGAACGAGTACATGCACTAAATTCTCATGAACTTCAATCACTATCAATGCAAATCAACGAGCAAATAAAAACTCCACCCCCCAAACTTTGACTTTATCAAGCGGTCTATGTTTGGGGTTCGGGGTTACCTCTTACTCGAAATTCTGGATGCTCTTTCGCTAGGCACACTACCTCTTCAAGAGTTGCTTCTCGTTAAGCTCTAACACTGAAACTTTCATACCACGAGCCAAGCCTACACCAAAGCTCTCAAACAACGAGGTTAACAAATACGATCCACACAACGACAAACAAAAAAAAAAACTAAACACACAAAAGTAAATAAAAGTGGGCTGCCTCCCACTCAGCTCTATTTTTAAGGTCCTAGTGCCGGACCGAGCTTGAAGGAGCTCACGGGACTTGAGACTCAAAGTTACCTCCCTTATTCTCATAAGAGAAGTTGTAGAATTTCTTTACTCGATGCCCATTCACCATGAATACATGTCCATCCTCCTTCTCGACTTCAAGGAATCCACTCTTGTGAACTTTTCTCACCATATATGGCCCGTTCCACTTGGACTTGAGCTTTCCACCAAACAACTTCATCCTCGAATTGAATACGAGGACTTGATCTCCAACTTGGAACTCCTTCTTCCTCAATCGAGCATCATGCCATCTCTTAGTCTTCTCCTTGAAAATTCAGGCACTCTCATAGGTACTATCTCGAAACTCCTCCAACCCATGCAATTGAAGTAGTCTCTTCTCACCCACCAAGGTACTATCAAAATTCAGTTTTTTGATTGCCCAATACCCCTTGTGCTCAAGCTCCACGGGCAGGTGACATGCCTTCCCAAAAACTAATTGGTACGGAGACATACCAAGAGGAGTCTTAAAAGCTGGCCTATATGCCCACATCGCATCATCAAGCTTCAATACCCAATCCTTCATACTAATGTTCACCATCTTCTCAAGGATCTCCTTTATTTGACGATTCAACACCTCTGCAAGACCATTAGATTGAGGGTGATAAGCAGTAGAGACACGATGACTTACCTCATACTTTAACAACAACTTCTCCATCCACTTGTTCACGAAGTGACTTCCCCCATCACTAATCAAAGCTCTTGGGACTCCATATCTAGCAAAAACATTCTTCCTTAAGAACTCAATCACCACTCGGGAATCATTCACTCTTGTAGGGACAGTTCAATCCACTTTGAGACGTAATCGATGCATACGAGAATATACAAGAATCCATTGCTAGGAGAAAATGGACCCATGAAATCAATCCCCCATACGTCAAATACCTCGACTTCCATGAATACGTGCAGCGGCATCTTGTCCCTCTTAGTAATAGAGCCAAATCGTTGGCACTTATCATACCTTTTAACCCATTCCATGCAATCCTTTAAAAGAGTTGACCAATAATAACTAGATTGAAGCACCTTCCTTCCGGTCTTCTCTCCACCCAAATGTCCTCCACATAGCAAGGCGTGACAATGCCTGATGATATCACTCCACTCCTCCCCGGGCACGCACCTTCTCAACACATGTTCAATCCCTCTTTTGAACAAGTATGGATCGTCCCAAATAAATTCCCAAAATTTCTTCAGAAACACATTCCGGTGCACCGAATCCATCTCTACCGGTAACTCTCCACTTGCTAAATAATTAGCATAATCAGCAAACCACAACGATTTCCCTTCAACTCGATATACCGGAATATCTCCTAAACCAAATAGCTTCTCGTCCAGAAATTCATCGTTCACCTCTTGATCTTCCACCGTGTTCTCCTTGGTAAGCTCCAACCTCAAAAAGTGATCGGCTATCACGTTCTCACATCCCTTTTTATCTCGAATCTCAATATTGAATTCCTGGAGTAATATGATCCAACAGATGAGACGGGCTCATAAGATACCGAATCGCTGCATGGTCCGTATATACTATTATTTTCGTCCCTACTAGGTAGGGCCAAAATTTATCAAAGGCATACACGACCGCTAATAGCTCCTTTTCGGTCATAGTGTAGTTCACTTGAGCAGAATTCAGCATCTTCGAGGCATAGTAAATAGTGTGAAAATGCTTCTCTTGAATCTACCCCAAAGCAACCCCCATCACAAAGTCGCTCGCATCACACATAAGCACAAACGGGTTAGACCAATTCGGGGTCACAAGTATCTGGGCATTCACCAACGCTTCCTTCAACCTATTAAAAGCCACTAAACACTCATTAGTAAACTCAAAGGCAACATCTTTTTTAAGAAGCCGCGAAAGGGGTTTATCAATTTGTGAAAAGTCTTTTATGAAATAACTATAGAATCCCGCATGGCCTAGAAATGACCGAATCCCCTTCTCGGTCGAAGGTGGTGGAAGTTTCTCAATAGCAATCACCTTTGTTTTATCAACCTAGATACCTTTCGAGGACACATGATGTCCAAGAACAATACCCTCTCTCACCATAAAGTGACACTTCTCCCAATTTAGCACCAAGTCCGTCTCCTCACACCTGCCCAACATAACTTCAAGATTGATTAGATATTTATCAAACGACTCCCCGTAGATGGAGAAGTCGTCCATGAAAACCTCTATAATCTTTTTAATCAACCCATGAAAGATAGCCATCATACACCTTTGGAAGGTGGCGGGTGCATTACACAACCCAAACGGTATTCTCCTAAAAGCAAAAGTCCCACAGTAGCAGGTGGAGGTAGTTTTCTCTTGATCCTCGGGGGCTATCACGATCTAATTATACCCCGAGTACCCATCTAAGAAATAATAGTACTCAAAACCACATAATCTATCAATCATCTGATCAAGGAGCGGTAGAGGAAAGTGATCCTTATACGTTGCCTTGTTCAACTCCCTATAATCTACACAAATATGCCATCCCGTCATTAATCTAGTGGCTACCAATTCATTAGACTCAGTCTTAATCACCGTAGTACCCCCCCTTCTTAGTAACTACGTGTAACGAACTCACCCATGGACTATCCGAAATGGAAAAAATCATGTTGCTATCTAAAAGCTTCAAAACCTCCTTATGTATCACCTCTTGAATCACCGGATTGACTCTACGTTGATTTTGCACTATAGCTTTTCTACCCTCTTCCAATCTAATCCTATGCATGCAAATGGAAGGACTAATTCCCTTAATATCCACGATCGACCATCCTATAGAAGATTTGTGCTTACGAAGCACAACCAAAAGTCTCTCTAGCTGATCATCAGATAAAAGGGCAGATACAATTACCGTGTATTTCTCGGTCTCATCCAAATAGGCGTACTCGAGGTAATCTGGGAGTGGTTTCAGCTCCTTCTTCGTCTCAAAAGGTGGTGCCTTATCAAACATCTTCTCGAAAGTGGCCTCATCTGCTTCCAAGTCGTCCTCATCCTCTACTTTCTTCATCTCCAAGAACTTGACATCCTCATTCTATTTCAAGCTGTCAAAATAATCAAGATCATAAGACTCATAAGATAGATCATCAAGGATAAGATAATCAAATTGATGAACATAGAAAGAGCAAGGGTCTAGAAGTGTGTCTTCAACACAAGTGTCCATGATGTCAATGAAGTGACAGCTTTCATCTCCCATGGGGTATTTCATAGCTTCATAGATAGCTATCTTCACTTCTTGATCATCAATTTTGATCGTAATCTTCCCATTCGCCACATCAAGTACAATCCTGGTTGTTGCTAGAAACAGTCTCCCTAAAATCAGCGGCACATGCTCATCCTCCTCCATATCGAGTATCACGAAGTCGGCAGGAAACACGTGATTCTCCATCGTCACTAGAACATCCTCCACCACTCCTTGAGGTCTAGTGATAGACCTATCAACAAGCTGGAGAGTCATCATCGTGGGTTGGAGCTTACCCCCATCCAACTTCTTGAACAACGACAGAGGCATCAAATTAATGCTCGCCCCTAGATCACACAAAGCTCCTTTATTGATCCCGATCCTGATATCACTTAAGATTGTAAAGGTACCGGGATCCTTCAATTTGGGAGGAAGCGCCTTGTGCACCATAGCACTCACCTCGTGGTTCAAGTGCACTAGCTCGGGTACATCCACTCTACGTCTCTTCGCTATCAAGTCCTTCAGGAACTTGGCGTAGTTAGGCATCTGTTCCAAAGCATCATAAAAAGGAATGTTAATATGTAGTTTTTTAACTACATCAAGGAATTTAGCAAACTTCTCATCTAGTTTCTTTTTTCATAAACCGATGTGGATATGGAATAGGTATCACCGATTTGAGTACCCCCCATTCATCTCTCTCAGTCTCTTTCACATTCTTCCTTGCTTCCTTTGCCTTCTTCCACTTTGGAACTCTCTCAATCTCCTCAATGTCCTCCTTAAGGTCTCTGCCCTTCTTGGACTCATCCATATCTTTACTTTTCTGAGTGCCTTTCCCCTCAACCCCTTTCTCAACTTCTACCTCCTCAATCTCATCTCTATCAACTCTCTCATCTTGGTGCGTCTATGAATTAGCAAGCATCTGAGAACCATCATATTTGGTACCACTTCTCAACTCGATAGCTTTACATTGCTCATTTGGGTTTACCTCGGGCATTGAGGGATATTTGTCCGGCTTTCTAGTCTGAGACTTTGCAATTTGACTAATTTGATACTCAATAGAAGTGAACCTGCTATTGTTCTCTTGTTGAGCGCTATTTAGATCAATGTCCCTTCTTTGGAGTTCTTGATCACGTTGATCACATTTCTTATGCAATTCTTTCACATCATACTCTAATGAGGACAATCTCTTGCTTCCTTCCTCCACCTTCTGAAGGATCGCTCTCAACATCTCCTCGGTTGAGGAACTGCCTTCACCACCTAGGGGCTTTAAACCTGGATCAACACCTGGAGGAACTGTGATTCCGGCCTTCGGATTGGCATATGAGAAATTCTCGTTCTTCCTCCATTGGGTTTGGTTTGATGGTTGACCCCCTTGATATCCTTGGTTATTCCTCCATTGATTCTGAGGAGGTTGTGGACCAGGTGGTACGAATGGTTGACCATAGAGAGGTCTTCCAAATTGATTGTCACCTTGTGGATACCCGTCTTGGTTATAATTAGGCCTTCCCATGTAGTTGGCCTCCTCTTGCTGACCTGTGGGTTGGTCCACTTTCTCACTCACTACCGTATTCCCTCCAACCAGATTTTGCCCAATCTCGAGGTTGCTTATCTTTTCCATCATCGCCATCAACTGCTTCATCGTTCCCTCACTTTCCTCCAACTGATATGCTCTCTGAAATTCTGGGTCCTTGTTCCATTGCCCGGCATTTTTGACAATGTTATCAACGATCTCTCTACACCTATTCTTTTCTCCATAATAAAATATTCCACAAAAATCTCACTCTCCTTATAAGTGGGTAATTTTCGAAAATTACAACAAGAAATCCAAAGATTTGGATCTTCTTGAATATATGAGATATTCTTGTATTCCTAGAATACATATCTTCCATAATATCTTTCCAAGAAAATCAACAAAATCTTATTTCTTTTGTTTCTCTTATTTTCGAAAATATAAAGAAAAAATCAGCAATATAATCTTCTTTTTATTTTAATCACCTTATCATTATTGGGCTACTTAATGGGCTACTTGAGAGGCCTTAAGGAGAATTAAGATTGGACCTCCTAATGGACTTCTGAATTTCAATATTGAGCCCCAATATAATTCAATCCATTAATATTAATTATTACCACTAATAAATTAATATTGCACTATCCATCTTAATCCATATTACGATAATATGGGCTCCCGGTTATTATTTCCCGCGTTTAAGATTATCAAGTCCATTAATTAATTAAGCTTCTGAATAGCTCTAAATTAATTAACATCTTTCACCTTGGAGTAAAGACAGCTCAACATTATAATTCGTACCGAAGAAACTAATTCTTCACTTGCAAGATTTGGTACAATAAAACTTCTGAGCCCACCAAGGGAACTAATCACACGAGCCGTACTCGCACGCGTTTCTCCGTATTAAATCTTAGCAACCGTCGTATGATTAATATTACTGCCCAAGACACAAAGTTCGAAGTCACAATGATTCTCACCCAACATGAATCAAAGCAGTAACCATTAAGCACACACGGTCCTATTTAAGTGACGGAGATTAAGAAATCAACAACCACTGAGGTCTAATTCTTCACCTTTCAGAACAGAAGAATTTATCCTCGATGTAGGACCTCTTCAACACATACTAAATGTGCTAGTGCAATCTCTTAGTCAAGACAGACCAATCTGAGCCTTACACATCGACCTTTCACGGCGGATTGTTCAATTCCACCTAGGTCGTGAAAATGTACGTTTAGTTACAAGTAAACTGTTAATGTCGTCTTCCGTGATCGGGTATCACCACATTAACTACTATGTAACACGTACTATATATTGAACGGTTTGCAATAGAAATTCAACATTCAATCATAACTAAAGCAAATGCGATAAAGAATTATTCTCATAAAACGAGTGTTTGATACACGAGTTATACAAAGTAAAAGCATACTTTCACGTATAACTCCAACAATCTCCCACTTATACTTAAAGTCTGCTTTTAGTATACATCACGCATGTCTTAGTGTAGTAGCTCTACGTGACATCTCATGTCAACCTACACTAACCTAATAATTCCTCCCACTTATACTTAAAGCAGATTGGCAATAGTCTTGACTCCCATTCCATCCACATGTCTCTCGAATGTACTCAGAGGCAGACCCTTTGTGAATGGATATACTAGGTTGTCCTCCGACATTTACCTTTGCCACCTCTTTATCTCCTTTCTTAACGATTTCTCGTATAAGATGGTGTTTTCTTTTAATGTGTTTGTTGGCCTTGTGGGCTCTCGGTTCCCTTGAATTTACAACTGCTCCGGTATTGTCACAAAAGACAGGTATCTTGTCGGGCAAATTCGGAACATCATCCAAGTCCACTAAGAAGTACTTGAGCCAAACCGCTTCTTTCGCTACTTCACAAGCAACTACTTATTCGGCTTCCATGGTCGAATCTGCAATGCATTTCTGCAAATCGCTTCTCCATGTCATGGCTCCTTCTCCCATGCAAAACACACTACCCGAGGTAGGTATTTTGGAGTCTATATCTGATTGGAAATTTGAGTCTGTGTATCCCATGGGAATTAGATTGTCTGATTGTTAAATCAGCATTCCATACCAAGTTCTTTTCAGAAACTAAAGAATGCATTTAATTGCAATCTAATATGCTTTCTCGGGGTTACTTTGATATCTTGCCATCATGCCCACAGCAAAAGCAGATATCCGGTCTCGTACACAACATTGCATACCTAAGACTTCCTACGTCCGAAACGTACGGAACGTCTTTCATGTCATCTATCTTCACTTGCGTCTTAGGGCATATTTCTTTAGATAGATGGATTCCGTGCCTAAAAGGTACAAAACCTTTCTTGGAATCTTGCATGCTGAAATGCTTCAAAACAGTGGCTTTGTATGAAACTTGCGATAAGCCCAACATCCTCCTCTTGCGATCTCGAGTGAACTTGATCCCAAGGATGTGACCGGCTTTCCCTAAGTCCTTCATATCAAACTGATTTGACAGCCATACCCTTACGTCTGACAATACCTTTACATTGTTTCCAATGAGCAGAATATCGTCTACGTATAATACTAAGAATACCACCGCAGTTCCGTCACATCTTTTATACACACAACTTTCGAACTTGTTTTGATCACAAACCCATAAGACTTAATAACTTGATCAAAACACTGGTTCCAAGTACGCGATGCTTGCTTAAGTCCATAAATGTATCTCTTAAGCTTGCATACGAGGTGCTCTTGGCCTTTTTGAACGAAACCTTTGGGTTGTTGCATATAGATCCCATCAAGACTTCCGTAAAGAAAAACTGTCTTGACATCCATTTGCCAGATCTCGTAATCTAAGTGCGCAGCGATCAACAAGAGAATACGGATGGACTTAGGCATAGCTACAGACCACAGACCACAAGCCTTGCTTTGAAGGTCTCTACCCTTCCGTCCGGTCCTCTTTTCCTCTTGTACACCCACTTGCATCCAATGGGCTCTACGCCACTAGGTGGATCAACCAACTCCCACACTTGATTATAATCCATCGAACCCACCTCGGTTTCCATTGCGGTTTGCCACGCCTCCGCATCTTTGTCTTGGATTGCCTCGTCGTACGTTCATGGGTCTGATTCATCGCCGGGAATCAAATCCGAAGATTCTCCAATTCCCATGAATCACTCGGGTTGCCTTGCAATCCTCCCACTACGACGGGGTTCCGGTTGTGAAGGTGTGACGTGTGGTATATCATCTTGTATACTTGGTATAGGAGTTTGCCATCTTAACTCTTCTAAGGTAATCTCACTTCTGGGCTTTCTTTTGTTCATATAGTCTTCCTCCAAGAATTTAAAGTGTGAACTAATCACGGTCTTTTAATCCTTGAGACTATAGAACATACACCCTTTCGTTCCCATGGGATATCCTATAAACAACCTTAATTCCGAACGTGGATCCAATTTACCGGCTTCCTCGTCTAGCACGTATGCCGGACAACCCCAAATCCGCAAGTGTCTTAGACTGGGCTTGCGCCCGGTCCACAATTCCATTGGGGTTTTAGGAACCGATTTGGATGGCACCAAGTTTAGAATGTAAGTCATTGTTTCCAAGGCGTTACCCCAAAATGGCTTGGGTAAATCCGAATAACTCATCATGGATCTGACTATTTCTAAAAGAGTCTGGCTCCTTCGTTCCGCCACACCATTCTATTGAGGGGTTCCCGGTGTGGTCAACAGGGATACAATCCCTTCGTCTGATAGCTAGTTCAAGAATTCATCGCTAAGGTATTCGCCTCTACGATCAAATCGTAGAAACTTGATACTTCTTTCCCTATGCATCATAAGGTAGATGTATCCATATCTCGAGTAATCATTGAAAAAGACAACTTACTCATACCCCTTCTTGCTATGATCGTCATTGAACTACACATATCGGTATGAACGAGTTCTAACACTTCCGTGGTTCTATTCCCCTTGGCTCCAAATGCCCTCTTGGTCATTTTACCCTCTAAACAGGATTCACAAATTGGAAACGGTTCGACTTGGAATGATTCCAAGGATCCGTCTTTCACCAATCTCTTTATCCACTTTAGATTAATATGACCTAGTCTAAGATGTCATAGAAGTGTTTCGTTCATCTCCGAAGAACGCTTTCTTTTATTGCTCGAAATAATCGATGTGTTATTAGATTCAATTTTGTGAGTGGTGTGCCCAAAAAATGGTATAAAGATCATCCATTGAAGTTCCGGAACAGATAAACTCATCGTTTCAAGAAATTATAACATCCTTATTAAAAGAAACTGAGTATCTATTCAAACAATTTAGAAACTGAAGGTTGAGTTCTTTCTAAACTAGGAACATGAAGAACGTCTCTCAAGACCATAACTCTATCTTCATAAGATAGGCGCACTTCTCCCACTGCTTTAGCTGCCACTCTCGTAGCATTGCCCGATGTGATGGGGATCTCACTTCCGTTAAGTCGTCGGGTTAGCTTGAACCCATGAAAAAAATGCGATCAGTAGCTCTCGTATCCACTATCCACGAATAGACAGCATACGCCACTTCACAAGTTTCGACGACTAAGGTGTGTGAATTACCTAACTTTCCTAGCCTCTTAGGCTTGGAACAGGCAGACCTCCATTGTCTTTTCTCACCGCAACTAAAACACTTCCCCTTCGATGCTAGCCTTTGCATTTGCCTTTCGCAACAATTGGATTTGCTTGGATCCGGCCTTTGGTTCTCTTCCTCTTTTTCCGTCCCTTGGGACCAAAAGAGGTAGACGGACTATTAGCCACCATAGCACTAGACTGGTGCTCCATTTTCACCTCCATCGAAACTAAAGCTAGCAAGAGCTCGGGCAAATGATTTGTCTGTTCATTCATCTGACAGTTCAGACGAAACTGCTCAAAGCTTCTCGGTAGAGAATGGTATATGAAATCAATCAAAATCCGCACCATGTACTTCCAACTTGTTAAGGTATGCCATTATCTTGAGAACGTGCTCCCTCACGGGCGTTCCCTCCACCATTTCAAACTTGACTGAGTCATGTCTGGTGAACTGATTAGTCGTGGGTTTGATGTGAAGACATCTCTTCAAGGTGTTCCATGATTTCAACAGCGAATACAATGTCTCCATGAACGCACTTCAAATCCTCAGACAGAGATGTCAAGATGATGCACTTCATGTGTTCATTGTCACACTTCCAATCATAAACTGCCTCTTCTCATTGCTTGACTTATCATTAGGCTTGCCGGGTATATTAACATAAATAACCCAATTGTGTTTTCGTGCAGTTAGGACAAAATTTAAAAAAAAAATTCCAATCGATATAATTCTCTCCAAAAAGTTTATTAACTTTGAGTATATTAAACAATGGATTAAAAGGTTGCGACATGATGAAATGAGAATAAAACATACATTCATATTAATATCTAGAAAAATATAAAATTATCACATAATTCGATCACATCAATTATATTGAAACCTTAAAACAATATAATCATGCATCAGCCAACATCTCGAAACAATTTAAATGCGCCACGAGGGGTGGTCTATACATTTAAATACATTCAAGCGGATCACAAACTTAAAAGTTACAAATTCTTAATTCAAAATTAATAGTTGGCTCCCACTTTGACCACATAGAAACTGACAGGGACTCCGAGGGGAGTAAGTTAATATCAATTCCCTATGCCTAAGTAATAACCATAATTAAATACAGGATTATTATTTCGCTTTGAGTAAGCCACTCATGGTGAGGGTCAATACCGCCACTAGTAATAATCCACAATCATCCTTTCAGAATTTATTCATGCGAAATCCGTTCTTTTGGCCGATCCGAGGGGGAAATGTATTCCAAAAGAACTTCACAAATAAATAAGTTATGGAGGTCAAAATAATCCAATTTTAATATCCGGAATAAAATTGCGATTATAAAAACATACTTAGTAATTTTCAAAAGTAAGGTTTTTCTTGGACAATTAAATTCATGCAAACACATATTAACAAATAATAATAAGTGCACGAAATAAAACATCCATCAAAACAAAATTAAACACATTGGAGCACTCGAATCCAATTGTCACGGTTTAATTTCTTCACGTCTTGATGCGAAAAATCGTCCTTGTTGCTTTCCGACGTTCGTCTCGATGTGCTCCCACTCGAACAGCAACACTTCATCAAAAAACAGCATCGTTTGGGGTTCGGGACGACGTTTAAAATCACACGGAAAAAAAACACGAACCAAAAAAATTCCACAGCCCGAGATACGGCGCGTGTCGGCCCACGAAGTGGGCCCGCGCGCTTCCCGGCCCAAAAAAACGCTGAAACACTGCCCGAAGCGCGCCGAAGCGCAGCCCCGAGGCGCACCCGAGGCGCTGCACGGAGGCGCACCCGAGGCGCTGCACGGAGGCGCGCCCGAGGCGCACCCGAGGCACTGCACGGAGGCGCGCCCGAGGCGCACCAGGCCGTGCCCGAGGCGCGTGCGCGCGTGCGCGCGGCGCCGGCCTCCCGTCGCGCACGGCGTGCGCCGTGCACCCCCGTGCACCATTTTTTTCGCCGTTCGTCCTCGTTTTCTTCACCCCTTGCATGATTTTACGTCCATACACGCGCCACGCTTGTATGCGTCGTCCGGGTACGCCGTTTTTAATTCTTCGTTCTTCGTCACGATCCGGTTACAATTTATTTTTACAAAAAAATAAATACTAGATCTAGACTAGTCTATTACAATGATCAAATCAAAATAAAAACAACTAATCTACTCGTGGATTTTCTCACGAGAAAAACGAATTCGAACGAATCGAATTAAAAAAATAATTAATTCACACGCATGAAATTAACAACATTAAAACCATGACAATTGGATACCTGCAAAAAAGATCTAACAATTCTACTATCCAATTTCAATTTAATGTTTAACAATTTAAATTCCAATTTAAAATTCAGAGCCCGAAACCGTGGCTCTGATACCAGTTGTTGGGAAAATAGGGGTGCCCGGAATCTATTCGGGATGAAATTTAAATACAAATTTAAATACAATTATTACTAGCATGAATTAATCATAATTAATTCAAATAATAATTCCAACAACTAATTTTCATCATGCATGTTGAATTAATTTCACATATTAACTATGGCGGAATAAACAAGTAAATATGCGATTAACGTACCTCTTGTAGAATTGGCCTTTGGATATACGGGACAATTACGATCTCGTTCTTTCAACCCAAAAGCCTTCTCAAGTATTTCCCTTTCGCCTTACTTGATCACCGGTGGGAGATGCTTTCAAGTAATTTTAATAAACTAAGGAAAAAGAAAATATATATGCTCTTGATTTTTCCAACACATGGAATTATGTATTTGGGGATGAAACAATCATCCCCTATTTATAAGAAGGGCTGGCCGAATTTTTGTAATATTTTAGAGGTGGAAAAAATCTTTTCTTAGCCTCTAAGAAATTTTGAATATATCTCATATATTCTTTTCTCCATAATAAAATATTCCACAAAAATCTCACTCTCCTTATAAGTGGGTAATTTTCGAAAATTACAACAAGAAATCCAAAGATTTGGATCTTCTTGAATATATGAGATATTCTTGTATTCCTAGAATACATATCTTCCATAATATCTTTCCAAGAAAATCAACAAAATCTTATTTCTTTTGTTTCTCTTATTTTCGAAAATATAAAGAAAAAATCAGCAATATAATCTTCTTTTTATTTTAATCACCTTATCATTATTGGGCTACTTAATGGGCTACTTGAGGGGCCTTAAGGAGAATTAAGATTGGACCTCCTAATGGACTTCTGAATTTCAATATTGAGCCCCAATATAATTCAATCCATTAATATTAATTATTACCACTAATAAATTAATATTGCACTATCCATCTTAATCCATATTACGATAATATGGGCTCCCGGTTATTATTTCCCGCGTTTAAGATTATCAAGTCCATTAATTAATTAAGCTTCTGAATAGCTCTAAATTAATTAACATCTTTCACCTTGGAGTAAAGACAGCTCAACATTATAATTCGTACCGAAGAAACTAATTCTTCACTTGCAAGATTTGGTACAATAAAACTTCTGAGCCCACCAAGGGAACTAATCACACGAGCCGTACTCGCACGCGTTTCTCTGTATTAAATCTTAGCAACCGTCGTATGATTAATATTACTGCCCAAGTCACAAAGTTCGAAGTCGCAATGATTCTCACCCAACATGAATCAAAGCAGTAACTATTAAGCACACACGTTCCTATTTAAGTGACGGAGATTAAGAAATCAACAACCACTGAGGTCTAATTCTTCACCTTTCAGAACAGAAGAATTTATCCTCGCTGTAGGACCTCTTCAACACATACTAAATGTGCTAGTGCAATATCTTAGTCAAGACAAACCAATCTGAGCCTTACACATCGACCTTTCACAGCGGATTGTTCAATTCCACCTAGGTCGTGAAAATGTACGTTTAGTTACAAGTAAACCGTTAATGTTGTCTTCCGTGATCGGGTATCACCACATTAACTACAATGTAACACGTACTATATATTGAACGGTTTACAATAGAAATTCAACATTCAATCATAACTAAAGCAAATGCGATAAAAGAATTATTCTCATAAAACGAGTGTTTGATACACGAGTTATACAAAGTAAAAGCATACTTTCACGTATAACTCCAACATCAGCAAGTATAGAGACCAATTATATCGTACCTCAGGATGGGTTGTATGCGAATAGAGCCCTGGGGATCTACACGTCGTAATTAATATGAGTGAATATTTTTTGCTTTTTGCGAAATTACTTCTAAACTACAATTAAACAAATTATACTAAGAACGAATTAAACTACTTAACTAAGGGTTGTTTTCAAATAAAAGAAGGTGATGCTCAGGATAGGAATTCCTACGTATATTAACGGAGCTAGTACATAATCAAAATAACCGTGATGTGCAAGAAATAATCCTAAGTATAAGATTGAAAGACTAAATGCTCCAGAATTAAATCCTAATAATTTGTCCTATCAATCGACTTCACTAAACCAATAATCAAGTTAACGGATCTTGCCTAATTAATGAGACCCTAATTTAACTAAGGTGATGCGGTCGTCCTCCCTAGATAAACCAGTTGATGAATAAACTGTTGGAGTTATACGTGAAAATATGCTTTTACTTTGTATAACTCGTGTATCAAACACTTGTTTATGAGAATAATTCTTTTATCGCATATACTTTAGATATGATTGAATGCTGAATAATTATTGCAAATAGTTCATAATAGTACTAGTTACATTGTAGTTAATGTGGTGATACCCGATCACGGAAGATAACATTAATAGTTTCCTTGTAACTAAACGTACATTTTCACGACCTAGGTGGAATTGAACAATCCGCTGTGAAAGGTCGATGTGTAAGTCTCATATTTGGTCTATCTTGACTAAGAGATTGCACTAGCACATTTAATATGTGTTGAAGAGGACCTACAGCGAGGATAAATTCTTCTGTTCTGAAAGGTGAAGAATTAGACCTCAGTGGTTGTTGATTTCTTAATCTCCGTCACTTAAATAGGACCGTGTGTGCTTAATGGTTACTGCTTTGATTCATGTTGGGTGAGAATCATTGTGACTTCGAACTTTGTGTCTTGGGCAGTAATATTAATCATACGACGGTTGCTAAGATTTAATACGGGGAAATGCGTGCGAGTACGGCTCGTGTGATTAGTCCCCTTGGTGGGCTCATAAGTTTTATCGTACCAAATCTTGCAAGTGAAGAATTAGTTTCTTCGGTACGGATAATAATGTTGAGCTGTCTTTACTCCAAGGTGAAATATATTAATTAATTTAGAGCTATTCAGAAGCTTAATTAATTAATGGACTTGATAATCTTAAACGCGGGAAATAATAACCGAGAGCCCATATTATCGTAATATGGATTAAGATGGATAGTGCAATATTAATTTATTAGTGGTAATAATTAATATTAATGGATTGAATTATATTGGGGCTCAATATTGAAATTCAGAAGTCCATTAGGAGGTCAAATCTTAATTCTCCTTAAAGGCCCCTCAAGTAGCCCATTAAGTAGCCCAATAATGATAAGATGATTAAAATAAAAAGAAAATAATAATGCTGAATTTTTCCTATTTTTTTCGAAAATATGAAGTCAAGAAGAAATAAGATTTTGTTGATTTTGTTGGAAAGATATTATGGAAGATATGTTGTTGGTCCCACTAGATTGATAAATTGCGGAAGCTTTAAAGTAAATGTCTTTAGCAAAGTTCTTTTCACAAGAGCACAATAAAATAAGCAAGAAAGTAAATACAGAAAACAGTAAATAAGACCGGATGTATAGTGGTTCGGATCTGAAAGTCCTACGTCCACTCTCCCTTGATCAAAGGGGTCTCACTATCCAACCAACAACCAACTTACTTACTGGAATTGTGAAGTACCAGTTCCTTCTTACAAACCCTTTAGATCTAACTTGATCTAAAGCCTTCAACTTTCTCTTAAAGATGAACAGGTTGAGATCCAACAACTCCTTAAGAGTGAATATGAAAGTATGAACAAAATAAGAGTGTTATATACTTGATAATCAAGAGCTTGGAATATAACTTCGTGCGCGTAGGATTCTCTAGCCCTTTTTCTTGAGTCTGCACTCTTGTATTTATATAGGTGATTAGGGTATAGCCGTTGGAGAGCTAATCCAATCAGATCCTCTATTTAAGGAAGCTTCAATCAATCAATTCCCTAATTGATTGATTGGGTTGGTGAGATCCTTGGATTGATTGACTTCAAGACTTTCCAACCCTGATCTTGTTGACTTGATTTGAATCAACAACGGTCAAGTGCTTCCGATGCCTAACTCTGATTCTCTCCAGAGAAGGCAAGACCAGACACCAGGTAACCTTGATGTCTTCTGGTCCTGATCTGGTTAAGAAACAGAATGCTCATCAGAATCAGGAGATGATTCTGAGCATCTTTTGTTTCACCAGACTTGTCTGGTCCAGACTCGTCTGGTCTGGGGAAAGTTCTCTGCCTCTGGTCAGTCTTATCTGGTGAAGTCCTCTGGTGGAGTCCTCTGGTGAAGTCCTCTGGTGGGTCTTCTGGTGACTCTTCTGGTGAGGTCTTCTGGTCTGGCAATTCCCCCTAGACTAAGTCCTATTCTAGTTCATCATCTGGCTAACAGGTCCAGATGGTCCTATTACATCTTCTGGTTTGTTTTAACTCATCAAAACTATACAACATTTATCCTAACATATGTATTCTTGGAATACAAGTTTATCTCATATATTCAAGAAGATCCAAATCTTGAAATTTCTAATTGAAATTTTCAAAAATTGCAAGTTAATATGAAGGGTGAGATTTTTGTGGAATATTTTATTTTGGAGAAAAGAATATATGAGATATATTCAAGATTTCTTAGAGTCTAAGAAAATATTTTCTCCAAGCCCAAATATACCTATTATTTTCGGCCCCCTCATGTTATAAATAGGGGATGATTATTTCATCCCCAAGTACATAATTCCATGTGTTGGAAAAATCAAGAGCATATATATATTTTTTTCCTTAGTTATTTAAATTACTTGAAAGCATCTCCCAACGGTAATCAAGTAAGGCGAAAGGGAAATACTTGAGAAGGTTTTTGGGTTGATAAAGCGTGATCGTGATTGTCTCGTTTATTCAAAGGCCAATTCCACAAGAGGTACGTAAGTCACATAAATTCTTGTTTATTCCGCCTAGATTTTATGTGAATTAATTCAACATGCATGATGATAAATTTGTTGTTGGAATTATTATTTGAATTAATTAGGATTAATTCATGCTAGTAATAATTAAATTTAAATTCGTATTTAAATTTCATCCCGAATAGATTCCGGGCACCCCTATTTTCCCAACATAAACCCCTTCTAAACCCTCTCGTTAAGCCTATTAGTTATTAAAGAGTGATAAGATCGTCCGCTCTCTAACAATGTTCGTACTAAATTCAAAGATAAATCTGGGATTTTTTTAAGCATTCAATAATTAAGAGAATTAAAACTAAACATCATGAGTTGCCCTAATTATGTACCATCGTCCTACTTCTACGAGTTCATCCTACCCTAAGCATACAAGGGTTTTAGCCTAGCATGGTTTTAACTATAACGAAAGCAATTAAACAAACAACAAACAAAAACATGATTAATCTAGTAGAAAAAAAAAACTCAAGAACATAAACAAGGGTTTAAGAAAGAATTAAAGTCTACGAATGAAAATCGAATTAAGAAGAAATCAAAGTCTCATGTACCAAGTATCAAAGAAAGAAAGAAAGAAATCCAAAATAAAACTCTAACTATGAATTTATAATGTTAAAACCTCAATTAAAAGTAAAATATGCTTGCTCGAACTCTCTTCTCTCTCAAAAAACTCTCTCTCTACATGAAATGGAGGTAAAAAAACATATTCGTAAGGGTATAAATAGGCAACGGGTTGATTCGAAAACTCATGGGCCGAAAATTGGTCAAAAGACCGCAGGCGTTGGGCGTTCGAGCTGGACCCGCTCGAGCGGGGGTGCTTGAGCTGTATAGATCGAATGGATCTGGTGGTCGAGCGGTTCTTCGGCTCGAATGGGGGCGTTCGAGCTGGTCGAGCGCCCAAACTTCTCTGTATGTTTTGGCGCTCTGGCAAACGCCTTGCTCGAGTGGGGGCGCTCGAGTTCATCTGCTCGAGTGGCTTTTTTTCTTCAACCAAGTGATACTTTTCTTCTCACGAACTAATACCATTCGTATTTCTTCAATATCTTCTCATCCGGGCATCCGTTTGAGTCGATTCAAAGTTCTACGAACTCTATTTTTCACCCTTCATCCATCTATGAGCATCAAAAAGGAAAATTCATCAATGTATGATAATAGTACTCAATTGACTCTAAATACTCATTATATTCACTCAAAACACGGGCAAAACGAGCTACGAATCATGACAATTTCAAGCCTAATCAGGAGGAAGAGGCTAGAAACCTTATGAGTTCCGGTTTGTGGTGGTAAATGGGTGGCCTAACGGCATCGTTTGGTGATTCATCAAAAAATTTGAGCAGCCTAACGGAGTCGTTCGATCTTTTCAAAAATTCTGGCAGCAGCGTTTAGGGGAGGCGTTTTCTCCATCAGAAAGAAAACTAAATGAGAGGAAAATTGTGAGAATCGGAATTCAAAGAACTGAAATTAAGAATTGAGGGGTTTAATTTTAAGACTCACTAGAAGAGGAGAGAAGAGGAGGCGGCGCGGCTGAAGAGAGGAGACGGCGCACGGTTCAATTCGAAACAGGGGAGACAGCGACCGGTGGAAGGAGGTAGCGCTCATCGCGAGGTAGCACCGAACGATGGAGAGAGAGAGAGAGAGAGGAGAGCAATGAAGGAGGGATGTCGGCGGCTTTCGGTGTGGCTGAAGGGAGGCGGGAGGCGGTGGCTTTTTCCGATTTAGGGAGAGAGAGAAAAAAAGAATTTCGGGAGGAGAGAATTGTTTAGTGCGTGAATGAAGGTAAACGAGGGAGAGAGAAACTGATTGAGATTATATACGGATTCCTTTCTAAAATATTAACTGGTCCTTTTGGAATTCTTTAAATCCGGATCAACTGAAATATTTCTATTAAAAGAAAATTTAAATCAAAGGCAAAGGAACTGATGATTGAAGATTTTAAGAAACAAATCCTCTTCTGATATTCTTTCGTACTTGTCAGATAATTTGATTGAGGCCTGTTTGGTTTGGTCTTTTAAATTTTAATTGATGAATAATACCTTTTAAAATTCGATTATTAATTTATTCGAATTTTAATTAACAAAATTATACGGATCAAAATCCCCAATTTTTAGTTAATTCTTGTAGTCCCTTATTCGAAAGATTTGATTTCTTTCTTCGGATTTGGGGTTTTTTGCAAGTAGGGTATAAATTTAAATTACACAATAAAACACAAAAATAATAAAATTAGAAGAAACGAGAGAAGATAAAATAATGTTCCTAATAAAGAAAATGTATAGAATGGGACGGGGTATTACATAATGAGTTTGATTTCGGAGTCAATGCTTGCTTATGTTCATCGATGTGCCCACTCTTTTTAGGTACGGAAGGTGCTCAATGATTTGTTTCATTCGCAATCGATTGCCAAAGCTATGAATCTTAAGCTTCAGTTACAGACTCTTAAGAAAGGTAACTCTTCTATTGATGAGTATGTTCTTCAAATTCGGTCTATTGTCACTCTCCATGTTGTTGGTCTGAATATTTCAGATGATGATATTGTGTTACAGTTGCTTGGGGGTTTAGGTTCGAATATGATGTTGTTAATCTCACCACTAGACCTGAAATGTTATCTTTTACAGAGGTTCAACCAATTTTGCAAACTCATGAAATGAGGTTACATTAGTATTCTTCCGGTCAACAGTTTATGCCTGCTCACGTTGCTTCTAATCCGGCTGCTAACGTTGCATTTAAGGATTCTAAATCAACTAATGGTGGCAAGAATTAAGGGAAGCTTAAGTTCTATAGCAAAAAATAAAATTTATTTCCAACTTTGTGGGAAACCAAATCATACTTCTGCTAAATGTCACAAGATCTTTGATCATAACTTTCAAGGTCTGGAAAACAATCAGGTCTTTTCATTTGGCAACACTGTTTCGTCCTCTACCACTAGAGTCCAGGCTCACTTAACTTAATCCTTACCTCAGTCATCTTATTCAGTGCCTCTAACCTATCACATTCCATCTCCTTCTAATGAAACTTGTGTTGCTTCTTCTCACAGGTTCTAAATGGTAATGTGGATAGTGGTGTTACTCATCACATTACATCAACTCTTAAGAATCTGCAATTGCAAGCACCTTACAAAGGTAATTCCAAACTTATTGTTAGAAATGGTTCTTCAACTTCTATATATAATGTTATTTCTTCTATATTTCCTAGTTTGCAACATTATACGTCAATTTGTTTGAAGGACATTTTACATGTTCCTGATATAACTAAAAACTTGATCGGTATATCCAAGTTTTTTCATGATAATGATGCCATTATAGAGTTTCATCCATCTTCTTATCAAGGACTAGATCACTCATAAAATCCTTTTGAGAGGAGTTCTTAACGATGATTTGTATCAACTGGATGTTGCTGTTATAGGGAACCAAAAATCTTCGCAACCCTTATTTTCTTCTATGTGTAATTTTGTTACTTGTTTACCTTTAGTTAATAAGCCAGTTTGGGCGCATTTACATCTTGGTCACCCTTGTCATAATACTTTGCTCTGTATTGAAGCACCTTAACTTTCTTCTTCTGGGTTTAAGTTGGTCTGTGGGGCATGTAAACTTGGCAGGATGAATCAACTATTTTTTAAGTCTGTTTCCCATAATACTACTGCTCCTTTTAACTTGATTCATGTTAATATATAGTGCCCTTTTCTACTATTTCTATTGAAGGATTTAGATATTATTTATCTATTGTTGATGATTTCACGAGATATACATGGATTTATCCCTTGAAACTTAATTCCGAAGTTGTTGGTTATTTGTCTCAGTTTATTGCTATGACAGAAAGGTAATTTTCTAAAAAGGTTAAAGTTGTACAATTAGATATGGGTGGTGAGTTTGTTGTGTTTCATAAGTTTTTTACTCAATTGGGAATTTATATTAGGCACTCTTGTCCTTGCACTCATCCTCAGAATGGTCTTGTAGAAAGGAAACATCAACATATCACTGAAATTGGTCTAGCTCTTCTTGCTCAATCTCATTTACCTAAGTCATTTTGGTGAGATGTTTTCATACTGTTGTGTTCCTTATCAACAAACTGCCCACTTATGTTCTTCATCATATCTCTCCCTATCAAAAACTTTTTCATCATCCTCCAAATTATTTTATTCTTAGAGTGTTTGGTTGTTCCCGTTTTCCCTTTCTCGGGCCTTATTATCACTCTAAATTACACTTTCATTCTTCCAAATGCATATTTTTGGGTTATAGTTCTCTTCATAAAGGTTACAGGTGTTTACATCCGCTTGGGAGGGTCTATATTACACCTACTGTGGAATTTCATGAATCTGAATTTCCATGTTCTTCCATTTTTCAAGCCTCTCTTCCTACTTCCCCACCACCTGTATTACTCTCTCCCACACCTGTACTTGAATTCACTACTCCAGATCCACCTTATACTCCTCCATCTTATCATACTACTCATTCTCCTTCTTCACATTCTTCTCAATAAAATAATACTCATGTTGCTCTTCATGATTCTTCTTCATCACCCTCAAATTTCCCCATGTATCTTCTGCCCTTCCTCCTGCCCCTACACATACTATGGTCACTAAATCGAAGGATGATATTTTCAAGCCCAAAACCTTCATTTCCTCTACTTTAAAGCCTATTCCTGGGCCTAATACTGTGAAGTAGGTTCTTCTTGATCCGAAGGGGAAACATGTTATGATTGAGAAATATGATGCTCTGATTAAGAATATGATGTTATGATTAAGAATCATACACGAGAGTTACTTCCCAGTCTTCAAATATGAATTTAATTATCACTAAATGTGTGTTCAGGGTGAAGTATAAAGTTGATGGTTATGTTGAAAGGTATAAGGCATGATTAGTTGCTAGAGGGTTTCAAAAAAACACTGGAATTGATTTCTTTCAGACGTTTTCTCCAATTGTGAAACCTCTAACCATGAGAATCATATTTTCTCTTATGGCTACATATGGTTGGAGAGTTCAACATGTTAACATCAATAATGTGTTTCTCTAAGGTCAGATTCGAGATGTGGTTTATATTTAACAACCTCTCAGGGTTTTCAGGATCCTGATAAAGCCTACACATGTTTGTCGCCTTGTCAAGGCTTTATATGGCCTCTAACAGGCTCCAAATGCTTGGTATGACACTTTGAAAGGGTTCTTAGTTAAAACTGGTTTTGTTCAATCTCGTTCTGATCATTATATGTTTCATAAAGGCACCCTTGGTCATATGATGCTTATTTTGGCCTACGTGGATGATATATTGATTACGGGTGATGATGCTACAACTATACCTGTTGGTCCCGGTACAAGACTGAGGGGTACGTGTATGGGGGGAATACATGTATACCAATTTTTCTAACTTTCTAACTGACTGAGTCCCCTTTGCTCAGAGTGATAAAGAACTCAGGGTTGATAACACTCCTACTGATTGCACTGAATGCTGGTCAATTGGCAAACTATCAACTTGAGTTCAGTGCGGAAATGCGTGAGCCCTGAAAGTTTATAGTCTTGTTAATGTTTGCTTTCTGAAAACATGGTTACTCAATTCTGAAGTAGTGATTAGTAGGGCAGTGTTCAAGTTAATGATCAGGCTGATTGATTCAAGCCTGATAAAGCTTATGCAATGAATGACTTAAACACATAAGCAATTAAGGATAATATCAAAGCAGTAAGAACACAAGGAGTTTAACATGGTTTAGAGACTCAAGCTCCTACGTCCACGGTCCTGATTGAACAAGATAATCCACTACTTGGGATTAACTTGTTTTTTAACGTGCCAAGGTGCACCAAGATCAGCTAACCTCACTGACCTACACAAACTCCTTCCTAACTTCAACCAACAAACCTGGCTGAAGGGTTTTGATTTTAGTTTGGATTCCAACTAAGGTGTGATTATCCTTACAAGACTAAGCTATGCTAAGGATGGATAATCACTCTAAGCTTAAGGTATGGCTTGAAAGCTCAGTGGAATACATAATAACTCTCACTAATCTAAGAAACACTTGGGAAATTTATCTGGTTTTGAGTGCTTCTTTTAGAACGCTGAGTGCTTTGAATGCTTGAGAGTTTGAGTAATTTTTGGCTTGGAAATTTCCCATAACCTTGAATGGGTTCAAGGCCTTCTTTATTTATAGATGGATTTGAAAACTATCCGCTGGAAGAGATAGTATTCTAGTCATCTTCGTAGGGTTGTTCAACGGACATATCTCCCATGCAGCAGCCGTCCTTGCATGGATTAGGTAATTGCAATTAATGCTCCATTTAATGCTTGCCCGTTGAAAAGTGTAGTCTGAACTCAGTCTTCATGTCAGGTCCGTACGTGCGTGTCCTTCCTGGATTGGTCCACATCATCAGGTTGGTGAGAATGTCAGAACTTATTCCTGGGCTTTAGGCTTATCTCATTAAGTTCTTTTTTTCTCGAGCACAACGGTCTTGTCCTGACGCTGACATTCCTTTTGCATTTCTTGGCCATACTCCAAGTATTTCCCATTACTCAGTGTCATCATGTTCCCTTCAGGACTGAGTTAGTAATGACCTCAGGGTCATACTCTTCATCACTGACACTTATTCAGCCAGCTTAGAAGGACTGCCATAAGTTCAGGATGGTGCTCTGCGCCTTTAGGCTTCAGGCTTGATTGTCATCAATGAGTACTCCTCTCATTGAGTTCCTGTGAATTGTAAAATAGCTAAGTGCTAACCTAACCAAGACTAGCCTGACTTGCTAAGGCATAACATCTTTTCAGGGGCTTTGGGATTTAATCAAAACTGACATTGTCCCAACAATTTCCCCCTTTTTGATGATGCCAAAACACTGAAAAGATCCTCAAAATACTTAGAGAAAAAACAAAGTCCTATTTATAAGATAAGTCAGTGTTAGAGTAATTCTTGATAAAGTACAGAATTTAAATGACAGCCAAAAAGACAATGAGTTTTTGTCTGTGGGCAAAGTAATAGATTTCATTGATGATATAGAATGAGTACAATGAACCTGATCTATTACATAATAAATGTGAACCCTTAAACCAATCTCATTTCAGGCTCGAGTCCATAACCCTTCAGCCCATCTACTCTCTTAGGTTGGTTCACATATCCTTCAGCTTTGACTATCTTCAACACTTCAGTCATAATAGTCTTGGTATCATGCTTGCTTGTTCTAGGGACTAGAGGTGGTGATCAAGCAATGAACTCAGGAGCCTTCACTTGGACATTGGTTGCATCAGCTTCCTCCAAGATCTTCTGAATAAGTTCAGGATGATTATCCATCATGTAGTTAGTGAAGTGGGCATTGATATCTTCAGTGTCGCCCCATTTCTTCACTACATACCAGAGTCTGACGAACTCATCCCTTGCGTCAACCTAAAACTCTTTCAATGTCTCTGAGATGAACTCATCGACAAGAGCTTCCCTCTGAATCACCTCAGGCTTTCTGACTTGTAGAATTGTTGACTTCCTTGTTGTAGGCCTCTTTCTGTACTTCCTCGGCTCAGGCTTCGCCTTCTTTCTCCTCAGCATGCTCAGAATCCCATCATCCAACTCCCTTTGTTGAAGTTCAGTAAGCTTTGAAAGCTTTTCGACCTTCTTCTCAAGCACATCTTCTCCTTTTCAGTTATTTCAGTCCTGCGCTGAGCCTCACTCTTATCATAGGGCAGACCCCAAGCTTCTTCGCACATGGACGCCACTTCATTGGTGTCTAAGGAAATCGGATTCTTCCTTGTGCTAAGAGGTGAGCGCTCTGAGCTTCCTTCAGGGATGGATGGAATGCTTGAATTTGTTCTACTGAAGGTTCATTAGCCTTTGCCCCTGCAGCCAACCTCGCTGACTTCCTTGGAGTGGATTGAGCCTCAGATGCCTCAGGGCGGGATCTTTTCTTCTTCTCTTCCCCCTTTTTGGCATCATCCTTGGCCCCAGGCAGAGCCTCCGTGAGGACCTCCTGCCCGTTGTTGACTATGAAAGTTACTAAGGACTGGACCTCCAGCACACCTTCCTTCAACATGTCAACTCCATGTTCAATCTCGGATCCAGCGAACGAGACACTGGCCATGGTTGCCTCCACCTTCTTTCCAAAAATCTCCATATTGGTGTGTAGTTTTTCCTTAGCCTTTGTAATTCGGGCTTCCACTTTCCCAGTCTCCTCACTGATCCTTTTAGCTTCAGATAATTCTAGCAGACTCTTGAGCTGTCTGGGCCAACCCCTGAGTGACACTCTCAGAGATCTGAGCAATCTTCCCTGACTCCAGTGCCAACTTGGCCACTGAGTCATTTAGGGCCTGCGTGAAAAGCTCCCCAGCCTGACTTGCTAGAAGCTTCACTGCCATTGTCATTCTGTGCTCATGCTTCTCTTCGAGCAGGGTCAGCGTCTGCTTGAATTGCTTCTCCATCTTTCTTCTCTCCTGCCTCACTGACTTGGCAGTGCCAACCATGGTCCTTTTCAGCGCAATAAGTTCTTTGTTGGCGATAGTGTTGTAGGCTGACTTGGTCCACCGGATGTGCTTGTAGAGAGCCTTGGCTGCTTCTTCCTTTTCGTCCCTGATCCTCTAGATCTCCTCTCTTAGCTCAATCAAGTTCTCTGTAGTCTTTTCTTGCTTTACCTTGATGATACTGGTAAAGTTGCCTTTTTGGACATCAGTGATGACCACATCTTCGTCAGCCTTTCCTCTCCATCATTGGTTGTTTTCCCTTATCAGCCCCTGCATCAGTCCCCTCTTCAGGGTGCACTGAAGACAATTGTTGAGTGGTCACAGCCGCCTGCTCAGGCACAACTGAGCCATCTCGAACTTTGGATAAAATATCCTCAGAACTAGGAGTCTCCTTGGACGCCTCTACATCATCCTCCTTTATCTCAGGGCAGGGAATCCCTTCATCGACTGATGTATCATTGGCAGCTGAGATGTTCACAACCTCCTCAGCAGTTGGTCCACCTTGGCACTAACTTCCTTTTTGTTAGGATAAAAGTTGTTAGTTTTGATGAGTTAAAACAAACCAGAAGATGTAATAGGACCATCTGGACCTGTTAGCCAGATGATGGTTTAGATTAGGACTTAGTCTAGGGGGAACTGCCAAACCAGAAGACTTCACCAGAAGAGTCACCAGAAGACCCTACCAGAGGACTTCACCAGAGGACTCCACCAGAAGACTTCACCAGATGAGATCTGACCAGAGGCAGAGGACCTTCCCCAGACTAGACGAGTCTGGTAGAACAAAAGAGGCTCAGTTTGATCCCCTGTTTCAACTGAGTATTCTGGTTGTTGACCAGATAAGGACCAGAAAACACCGAGGTTGCCTGGTATCTGGTCTTGCCTTCTCTGGAGAGAATCAGATTTAGGCAGAGGAAGCTATTAACCGTTGGTGATTCAAATCAAGTCAACAAGATCAGGATTGGAAAGTATTTGAAGATAATCAATCCAAGGATCCCACCAACCCAATCAATCTATTAGGGAATTGATTGATTGAGACTTCCTTAAATAGAGGATCTGATTGGATTAGCCCTCCAACGGCTAGCCCTAATCCCCTCTATAAATACAAAGAGTGCAGTTCAAGAAAAAACTCTTGAGAGACACTATACGCGCATAAGTCCATCCAAGCTTTTGATAATCACTCTTAGCACTCTTATTGTTCATAATATATATCTACTCTTGAGGAGTTGTTGAAACCTCAACCTGTTCATCTACCAGATAAGGTTGAAGGCTGTTGATCTTTAGATTGAAGTTAAATCTAAAGAGTTTGTAAGAAGGAACTGGTACTTCCCAATTCCAGTGAGTAAGTAAGTGAGTTGGTTGATAGTGAGACCCCTTGGATAAAAGGGAGAGTGGACGTAGGATATTCAGATCTGAACCACTATATATCCGGTGTTATTTACTGCTTTCATTTACTTATTCTCTTATTGGTTTTTTTTGTGCTCTTGTAAAAGAATTTGTTAAGACATTTAACTTAAGCTTCCGCAATTAATCTAACTAGTGGGACCAACAAGTGGTATCAGAGCAGTGTGTCCAACGACCACTGCTTTGAAAAGCTTTTGGTGGTCACCGGGCAGATCCATTGCTCTTTAGTGCTTTTGTTAAAGTTCTTGTTATTTCCCTAATTTTATAAAAAATGTCTGCAAAATCTTCTTACAAGAGCCGTAAGCTTCCAGAATTCTCTTTCGAGGATTACAGCCACTGGAGCTTCATGATGAGCAATCATCTTGGAGTTATTCACCACCGCATGTTAGATGTGGTAGAAAGTGGACCCATTCAATTTTACTGGACTCCTATTGATAGTGGCAGGTCAGAGTCCATGGAAGAAACTAGTGAAACAGCCCAAAAAGCTGCAGAGGATAGAGTCCCCGGGCAAAGAATCCTCAAAAAGAAAGATGAGCTTGACAACGATGAAAGAAAGCTCTACAACTTGGACCAGGTGGCAAGAACTGAGATTATCAACACACTCACCAAGGAAGTGATAGAGAAGGTAAGAACCTGTGCCACTGCCAAGGAGATGTGGGACAAACTTGCACTTCTCTGTGAGGGAACAGAGAAGATTAAAGACAACAAGCTCCAACCTATTCAACATTCGTTTGACACTTTCAAGATGAAACCAGACGAGACCATTGACCAGCTGGATATGCGTCTCACAAACCTCCTGAACAAGGCTAGTGCCTTAGGTAAGACATATTCTGAAAAGGAAATTAATAGTAAAATCTTGCGTTCACTAACCAGCAGGTGGAGAATTAAAGTCATTGTGATCAAGGACAACAAGGATCTCAACACTCTGGATCATCATCTTCTGTTGTCTGATCTCAAAGCTTATGAGTATGATCTTCAAGAAGAGGATCAAACAGAAGAGGTTTCCTCTTTTGGTCAGAAAGGTGTTGCATTCTCTTCAACTATCAAGCCTGATGTCAAGCCAAAGGAGTCTACTGCAGATGACTTGAGCCTCAAGGAGCAGGTAGCACTTCTAACCCGTAAATTAGATAAAATGAGTTCAAAATATGGCAGGTACAAAAGGCATTGGAAGGAGTCTACCAGAGACAGGAAGAGTTCCTTCAGCACTGCAGAAAAGGAAAAGACATCTGGAGACTCAAGGGAGACCAGATTCAGAACTCCAGAGAGGAGGAGAGATGACAACCCTGGCAACTCTGGGAGATCAGATTATCAGAGGAGGGATGGTAGCTCTGGCAGACCTGACTACCAGAGGAGAGAGAGTAGTCCAGCCAGATCAGACTACAACCAGAGGAGGAGAGAGCCAAGTCCTAGTCCCAGAGGAGACAATGCCTGCTACACATGCAACAAGACTGGTCACTACAGTTATGATTGTCCTCAACTTACTCCTAGGGAAAAAGAAGAGAAAAGGATCAAGAGAGATAGGAGATATGCAGACAAGAGATCATTGCTGGCAGAAGCAGAGGAGGGGGATACTAGTTCCAGTTCTTCTTCTTCTTATTTCGGATCAGATGATGATGTGTGTCTTATGGCAGACATCACTGAGGTAAATGAAACTACTCTAGTCTTATCAAATTCCAAATATACTGAATCCTCTAATTCATCTGGTAACTCCAGAGAGTCTGATATGCAACAAATGCTATCAGATCTCCAAAATTGTGTCCAACTTTGTCAAAAACTTGAGAAAGAGAATGGTAGGCTCAGAGCTGAAGTTCAATCTCTCTCTCATGAGCATAAATCCACCAGAGAACTCATGAAAGATCATTCCAAAGAAGTCTCTGAACTTCAGGATAAGATCACAGAAAGAGATACTCTGGTAGATCAACTCATGAAAGAAAAGAACTCTCAAGAAGATGAGATCAATGAACTCAGAGCCAAATACCAGACTCTTATCAAGGGAAAACAAGTTGCTCACAACATAGAGGAGATACTCATGCCCAGAGAAGCTCCTAAGATACCATCTGTTGTATCTATCATATCAGAGTCCTCTCAGTGCATTAATGATAAGAGTGGTTTAGAATATCCTGGAATTACCACTAAAACTCATAAATACCTTTATAATAAAGACAAATCTGTAAGAGCTGGTAAATTGGTAGAAATCTGGGATGATAAAGACTTAACTGGTAATGGTTACAAGGTGGTTCACAATCCTGATTGGAAAAGAAATCACTTTGTTAATCACATAACATGTAGTCCAGAAGAGTTGACTGTCCTGGAAGAGAAGATCCTAGAGAATAAGAGTCAACAAGGGGAACCATTGAAGATTGATGGTCCTGTGAACAATGAGTGCCAAGGAGTAGAACTTACTCAAATTGGAGGACCCCAGAGAAATCCTCAAAGGGAACCTAACCAAGTTAGGGGACCTCAAGGGAAACACTCAAGAAAGGGGAATACCAATCAGAGTAAGAACTACCAGAGAAGGAACAATGTTCAACAGCACCAGGTACCCCAGAGACGATTTTCTCAGAGGAATCAATTCCAGAATAGGTATACTCAAAGGAACTATAACCACCAGAACAAGTCTACTTTTCAGAACCAGAGGTGGTCTTCTAGACCCATCTATAGAAAACCAACTGGTCTGGGAAGTTATGACACCAGAGATGGTTCTTCTAGGATGTACCCTTACAACCAGACCTTTAAGACCATGTCTTTGAGGCAGGCCATTCCAAAGGCCAGATTTGAGAAAAGGTACACCAGACCTGTTTATAGGAAAGGTGTCCTTATCAAACCAGTAGCTCAATATGTCATTGTCAGAGGACATGTGCTGGTAGATAGATTTGGAAGGAAGATAAGATCTCCTCATCCAACAAGGGATGATCTTTATCTATGGATTCCTACAAAACCTGCAACTAACCAATTAGGACCCAGCACTAGTAGGGGACATAATTGATTTCTCTACAGGTAGATAAGAGCCCATTGGAGAAAGGACTTTCAAGCAACCATGTCTGGTACATTGATAGTGGATGTTCCAAGCACATGACCTTCCAAAAGGATAATCTCCAAGATTTCAAGCCATTGAATGGACCAAGAGTGATGTTTGGTGACAACAACTATGGAGTCACCAGAGGTGTTGGAAAGCTGACCTTTAATGGTGTATCTGTAGATGAAGTCTACTATGTAGAAGGACTCAAGCATAATCTGCTTTCAGTATCCCAATTCATGCACTGTCTTTTCTTCTGATTATAATGATATCTTGCTAATAGGCTTGAGGAAAGGTAATATTTATCTTGCAGATTTTAGCAGCTGTCCAAGAAATACTTGCCTGGTTGCAAAAGGATCTGCAGAGAACAGCTGGATTTGGCACAAGAGATTGTGTCATCTTAACTTCAAAATACTGAACAAGATTGCCAGAAAAGGTCTCATTCGAGGTCTTCCTAATGAAGTGTTTAAGAAGAATCAGGTTTGTGGTTTATGCCAGAAGGGTAAACAACCCAAGACTTCCTTTGTTGGGAAAATGTATAAGACTTATGTTTTGATTAGATGCCAACATGTCCCTCCTAAGTTGTTTTGTAAGTAGATTATTCAGTAGAGTTAATGTTTAGTTAAACAGTTCAAAGTGTTAAGAACTGGAGTGCAGTTAGTAAAAACTAGAGTGTATTTCAGTATGAAGTCTACTGAAGATGAAGTCCACTGAAAGTAAAAGTCCGCTGAAGACTAAGTGATCTGAGAAAGAAGTCTAAGTCTTGAATGTTTTCTAAGTGCATTCTCACTAAGACTAAACTATCAGGAGAGGACAAAGGTCCACTGATAAAGAACTAAGAAAGTACATTTATTGCTAAACATATTTAAAGTTGTTAGTTAATCTGGTTGGAACAAGGCAAAATGAATTTCAATGAAGCTTACAATAAATGAAGGAATAAGAAGGTTCTCTCAGAGGAGTTCCACCTTAAAGCAAGACAAGAATCTGGGCACGCAGACTTAAGGTCCAATGAGAAGATGACACGTCAGTGTACTTACTGACAGCCGACCTACCCCAGCCTGACAAGTACCAAAAGTCCTTCACCTAGCAATCTACAGAAAGCTGGTGAAAAAGCATGGTTTTTACAGCCGTTTCTTGACAAGACTTAAAGCTTCAAATAGAGCCGTTTGAACCAATCAGATACAAGAAGACTTACTTGAGAAGATTCAAATCCAACGGAAAGATTTTCAAGGAAGCCTATAAATACAGAAGGACGTGCACATTTCCAAGCACGGGAAACTCGTAAGATCAAAGCTATCTCTACATTCATAACAACTAAGAAGCACTCGAAATTATCATTGTTTCCCAAGTGTTTCACATTTGTAGAGAGCCTAACAAACCTTCTGTAACCAAGCTTAAAGTTATATCCAAATCTTAGAAAGAGATAATCCAATCCTAAGCCTTGAGCTAAACTTGTAAGGATTATCTCAAAATAGTTGGAACCAAAACCCTACTCAAAACCATACTCAGTGTTTAGGTTGAGAGCTAGTGTTAAGTGGTGTTAGTAAGCTGATTGTTGTATCAGTCTGAAAGCTGGTTTGTTTTGGGAACTAGGACCTGGAATTTCCTAGTGATCAATCATCCTAAGAGAGGATTAGTTGATCAGTGCACCTTGGCACTATAACACAAGGAATTCCAAGTGAAAGGAATTCTCCTGTTTGATCAGGACAGTGGACGTAGGAGATTCATCTCTGAACCACTTTATACCTTGTGTTCTTACATTCTGCTATTTCCTAAGTGTGTGTTCATCTCAAAGTTTATCAAAGTAAAACGAGTTTTCTAAGGGCTCACTAATCCGCATCTGAAAGCTAATTAGATAGTAGTTCAACTGAAAGTCTTGAGCTTTCAGTGGAGGTATTATCTCAGTAAGCTTTCTCCAAGTAACTCTCAGCAGACCTTCAAGTCCACTGACGAGCTACTGTCTTAAGTAACCTGATAAGTTTTACAAGAAGTTTTAATTTGTAATCACAGGTGTATCCCCCCCCCCATACACCTGTTTACTCATTTCGGGACCAACAATTGGTATCAGAGCAGTGGTTCAAAAGACCATTGTTCTAAGTATACTTTGTGCTTAAAGGTATTTTTTTAAGGTCACCTGAATTGATCATTTGATAAATTTGTTGTTATGCTATGGCTAACAATGCAGCTAGGGTAGCACCACCAGCAGCGAACAACATGGGAGTTAATCCCTTGAACCATATGTCTCATCACAAGCTCCCATAATTCTCAGTGGAAAACTATGACTTCTGGAAGATCAGAATGAGAGCTCATCTTTCCTGTGTGCATGATGAAATGTTAAGGGTTATTACTAAAGGTCCATTTGTGTTTATGACACCTAACCCTAGAACTACAACTGAAACTATTGCAGATCCTAGAGAAGAATGGCCCAAAGATGAAGACAACTTCACTACAGATGAGAGGAGGAGAAACAACCTCAACTTCATAGCCATGAACATTCTCTACACCACTATTCCAGATTCTGTAATGGGAAGAGTGATCCACTGCAAGACTGCAAAGGAACTATGGGACACTCTAGCTCTCATGTGTGAAGAAACTGACAAGATAAAGGAGAACAAGCTCTCAGTAGCTGTTCAAAAGTATGAGCAGTTCACCATGGAGTCCACTGAGACCATAGACCAGCTTGATGGGAGGTTCACAGACATCATGAATGAGATAAATTCTCTGGGTAAAGTCTATACCAAGAGGGAGGTTGCCTTAAAGATCCTGAGAGGTCTAACCTCAAGATGGGATGTGTACTCTGTGATGATGCAGAATACCAAGGATCTATCCAGCATGTCTATGCAACAGGTATTCTCTGAACTCAAGGCTTATGAGTTTGATCTGAACAGGAAAAGGGCTCCTGATGAGACCTCAGCTGAGAAGGGAGTAGCCTTCAAAGCCAAGGAGTCTGAGCCAAAATCCCCAAAGCCTCAGAAGAGTACAAAGGCAAGCAAGTCTCAAAGCAAGGCTGAGATGCAGGAGGAACTCAGCCTGATGGCTAGAAGGTTTGAACAACTTAACAGCCGCTTTGGCAAGTATAAAAGATTTTACAGGGATAATATGGAAGGTAGAAGTTACCCACAAAAGACCACCAGAGAAGGAGAGAAAAGCTCATCTGAGCTGGAGAAGAAGAAGGAATACAAGAATTACACCAAGGCTGAAGGATCATCATCAAAGACCAGAGAGTCCACTGAGGAAAAGAATGATGATGCCAACAGGTGTTTTCAGTGCAAGAAGATTGGGCACTTTCAATATGACTGTCCTCAACTGAGCACTAAAGAAAGAAAGGAAAGGCAAGCCAAAAGAGACAGAAGATATGGAGAAAGAAAAGCCATGATGGCTGGGGATGTTGATGAAAATCTGGAGTCACCTGATGAACTGTTCTCTAACAGCAGTGAAGATGACATGTGCCTCATGGCAAGAGAAGAACCAGAGTTACAATCTAAACCATCCATTTCTCTAGAGCACACACCTGAGCTAAGCTCAGAGTCAACTGAGGAACTCAATCTTCAGTCCGCTTTGGAACAATTGATGATTAATTTCTCAAGGTTGCAAGAAGCAAGTCTCTGTCTTCAAGATGAGAACAAACAACTCTTGAGTGAAAACTCCAAGTTAATAGAGTCTGGGAATCAAGCAGATCTGAACTCAGCCAAATCTACCATTGAACTGACAAAAGGGGTGGAAACCCTCAGAAGTCAAGGAAATGGTAGAGATCAACTGATAAAAGATCTCAATGAATCTAAGACAAAGTTAACTGAAGAGAACTTAAAATTGGTAAGCCAAATAAAGGATTCTCTCCTGAAAATTGATGTCTTACAAAAATCTGAAGAGACCTTGTTAAAAAGGATTGATGCTCTAAACAAACCCTCTCTTGCCATAGAGGAGATCCAAAATTTTCAAACCAATCCTAATAACAAGTGTGGGATAGGCTTTATTCCAAAACCTTCAGAAGGTCCTCTGAGTGTTGCTTCTTCAAGTGGCACAAAGAGAGTTTTTGTCAAGTCTGTGACATTTCAACCACAGACTGTGGATAAAGGAAAAAGACCAGCTGACATCATTCAAAAGAAAAGTCAATCTAAGCCAAAACCAAATGGAAAGGCTCAGGTGACTTATCAAACTAGATCTCAGCAGAGGTACTATCAGCCGAGGTCTTCACAGATGAAGCAACCTCAGCTGAGAACACCCAGGCATGAGCAGTCCTCAAGGAATGACTCATATGGAAGACCTAGTCCTTTTGTGCCTAAAGGAAAAGGTCCTTCATACCTTTATCAACAAAAACCAAGACCAGGTGCACCCAAGCCAAAGAGAAAGAATATGAAGAAGGTTCATGTTCCTTCAAAGGCTGACACCCATAGAAAGTTTACTCCCAAGGCACCTAGGGAGATAACAATCTATGTAGATGTTTATGGAAGACAAATTAGCCAATCTAAAGTGATTAGAATTGTGAGGCAAATTTGGATTCCGAAAGGTACAACTAACCTGGTAGGACCCAACACCAAATGGGTACCTAAAGCTTGATCTGTGATTGCAGGGCTCAGTGGACCTCAACAAAGGAGAAACTCTTAAATCATCAGTCTGGTACTTGGACAGTGGATGCTCTAGGCACATGACTGGCAACAAAGATCTCCTGGCAGAATTTGTTGAGAAAGAAGGTCCACAAGTCACCTTTGGTGACAACTCACAAGGAGCCACTAAAGGTTATGGTACTTTAATCATTGGCTCAGTAAGGGTAAGCAATGTATCCTTTGTCAGTGGACTTAAGCATAATCTTCTGTCCATAAGTCAATTTTGTGATAAAGGATACAGTGTTGAATTTTCATGTAACCTGTGTTTTGTTAAGAATGTATCTTCACAACAGGTATTACTAACTGGGTCAAGAAAGGGAAATGTCTATCTTGCAGATTGGAAGTCTTGCACACCAAATGCATGTCTTATTGCTAAGAGCTCAACTGACACTAATTGGTTATGGCACAAAAGGCTAAGTCATCTGAACTTCAAGATGATGAACAGGATAGCAAGACATGGACTGGTAGAAGGAATGCCAAATGAAGTATACAATAAGGAACATATCTGTAAAGCCTGTCAGGAGGGAAAGCAAGTAAAGGCATCTTTCAAAAGCAAAGTAGCAACCTCTACTGACAGAGTACTTCAACTGTTACATCTGGATCTTTTTGGTCCAGTAACCCCTGTAAGTATCAATGGGAGAAAATATACACTTGTTGTTGTAGATGACTTCTCCAGGTACACATGGGTGATATTCCTTGCAAGCAAAAAGGAGACTCAACTGAGACTGCCAGAGCTCCTGAAGAAAGTTAGCAATGAAAAGAGCCTGAACATTGTAAAGATAAGATCAGATAAGGGCACTGAATTCATAAATTCTATTATATCTGATTATTGCAAAGAATTAGGTATTTCTCATGAGACATCAGCTGCAAGAACTCCACAACAAAATGGAGTAGCTGAAAGAAGAAATAGGACTCTCAAGGAGGCAGCAAGGACAATGTTAGCTGAAGCTCAGGTTCCTAAAAGATTCTGGGCTGAAGCTATTAATACTGCCTGCCACACTCAAAATAGATCCATGGTAACCAAACATCAAGGAAAAACTCCATATGAGTTATGGAATGGCAGAAAGCCACAGGTATCTTACTTTCATATTTTTTGTTGCAGTGTTTCATTCACAACAATGGGAAAACACAACTGAAAGCTTTTGATAGCAAAGCTGATGAAGGAATTTTCTTAGGATATTCCCAAATCAGTAGAGCTTTCAGAGTTTACAACTGTAGAACTCTTGTTGTGGAAGAAACACCTCATGTGGTATTTGATGAATCTACTTTTGAGTCCAGAAGTAAGGAGAATGAGGATCTGATAAGCAAAAGGCTAACTAGACTGAGTATCAAATCAAAAGGATATCCTGAGAATTGTGTTGATACATTCATCCCAACCTGGGACAACCTCAATGATCAACATTCAAAGAGGACACTCTAAATCAGACCACTCCTCAAAGCTCACCTGAGAGCTCTCCTGAAGATGTAACTGAACTGATGAACACTATCCCAGTTCAAGAGGTAACCAATGTCAATGAAGATGTGGTCACAGCTGAGACATTCACTGAACCCATCATTCAAAGGGGAACCAATGAAATTACCATTGAGAATGAAAATACCTTGAATGATGACTCAGGACTTCAACCCTCTGTCTTATTTCCTGAATTCGATTTCATTCCAATATCTAGTGACTCAACTTCAGAAGAGTTAAACTCTACTGAAGGGCATCAGCCTAGGAGAACTTGGCTCTCAGATCACCCTGTTGAGCAAATCCTAGGTGATCCTTCCTCAGGAGTCAAAACTAGAAGATTTCATGGTGAAAGTGCCTTGTTTTGTTGTTTCTTATCAAACCAGGAACCAGGTTCCATAGCAGAAGCACTTCAAGATTCCAACTGGATTATTGCCATGCAAGAAGAGCTCAACCAGTTCACAAGGAATCAAGTTTGGGAGTTGGTGGACAGACCATATCACTGCAATGTGATAGGAACCAAGTGGGTATTCAAGAACAAGAAGGATGAGAATGATATCATAGTCAGAAACAAGGCCAGGCTAGTTGCAAGGGGTTATTCTCAAGTTGAAGGATTTGACTATGATGAAACATTTGCTCCAGTAGCCAGATTGGAGGCAATAAGGTTATTTCTTGCATATGCTGCTCACAAGAAATTCAAGGTGTACCAGATGGATGTTAAAAGTGTCTTCTTGAATGGAGTACTCAATGAAGAAGTCTATGTGGAGCAACCCCCAGGTTTTGAAGAAAGTCACAAAGTATATAGACTGAGGAAAGCTCTATATGGACTGAAACAGGCTCCAAGAGCTTGGTATGATACTTTTTCACAATTCCTTTTGGATCATGGTTTTATCAAAGGGAGAGTTGATAGAACACTTTTCAGAATCACAAAAGGAGAGGACACATTGCTGGTTCAAATTTATGTGGATGATATCATCTTTGGTTGTCCTAACCAGGTCCTCTTTGAGAAATTTTCTCAACTGATGAAGGGAAAATTTGAGATGTCTATGATGGGAGAAATGAATTTCTTCCTAGGACTTCAAGTTAAGCAGTCCCCTGAAGGAATCTTCATCAATCATGCCAAATACACAAGGGAGCTGATCAACAAGTTTGGATGCCAGACCAGCAAAGTTGCAAGAGTTCCACTCAACACCAACACCAAGATGGAACCAGATGAGGATGGAGAATCAGTAGACCAGACTCACTTCAGAGCCATCATTGGATCTCTACTGTATCTCACAGCAAGCAGGCCTGATATCACTTTTGCAGTTGGGATTTGTGCAAGATATCAAGCCAACCCCAAGAAAAGTCATCTGGAAGCTGCTAAGAGGATTCTCAAATATCTTAAGGGTACTGTGAATATGGGATTGTGGTATCCCTCAGATGACAATCTGGAACTCACAGGATACTCAGATGCTGATTATGGAGGATGTAGAATTGACAGGAAATCAACCTCAGGCACTTGTCAATTCTTGGGAAGTAAGCTGATTTCTTGGTTCTCCAAGAAACAAAACTCAGTAGCCACAAGCACTACTGAAGCTGAATATATGGCAGCTGGAAGTTGTTGTGCTCAAATTCTTTGGCTAAGACAACAACTGAGAGATTACAACATCTTTGCCAATGAAGTTCCTATTTTCTGTGACAACAATAGTGCAATTGCTATTTCAGAAAATCCAGTTCTCCACACAAGATGCAAACATGTGGACATAAGGCATCATTTCATCAGAGATCATGTGGAGAAGAAGGACATCAAAATGCTCAAAATCCACACTGACAAGCAGAAGGCAGATATCTTCACAAAACCTTTGGCTGAAGCAAGGTTTCAAGAGTTGTCAGTGGAGCTTGGACTCCTAGATCCAGGAGAGTAAAGAAAGGATTTAATCTCAATAGAGTTACCTTCAACTCAGTGGAGGTTCATATTCAGCAGAGGATCTTTCTCAGAAGAAGCTCCTCATCTCAGAAGAGGTTTGAATATCAGACAAGGTCGAACCTCAGTGGAGGTCAAGTTTATACTTAGTGTTTTTAAAAGTTAAAAGCCTCTTAGTTTTATATATATTTATTTGGTTTCAAAAACTTACTAATGAGTGCTTTCTGGAAAATTAAATCTCTTTCCACTGTTCCGAAGAGATTTTGGTATGGCAAGCATTTAATGCGTGTGGTACAAGTCAGACATGCTTTTTCAATAACCTATCTCACGCGCCCTAAAAGCCGGATGATATGACCTTCCGACTACCAACCCTCTCAATCCATACCATTCTTTTAGGCGGTTCTTTTCTAACCGTCAAGATTTCTTAAAAACTCCCCACTAAACCTTGCAACTACCCACGATCTCAAACCCAATCAATCTCAGACGTTGATTTCTTTGTTCAATCTCACCGTTCTTCACTCATATAAAAACCCCAAACGTCCGCTTGTAAACCTTTTCGAATACACTTCCAAGCAAGCACTTACTATCTCTTCTGCGATACATTTACTATCCATCCTATACACTCTGCAAATTTCCCATCTCTTGTTCAAATGGCTAAACTTAATCTCAGTTTCCTTACCAACAAAGATAACTTCTGGTATGAACCCATTGTGGTTTTTGATAATCCAGAGATAGAAACCAAACCGGAATTTGCCCATATCAAAGAAGCCCTAGATATGTTAAAATATGTTGGGTTAGAGAAATTTCTATCTGTTCATCCTACGAACTGCTTTGACAGGCAGGTTCTTGAGTTCTTCAACAATGTCTCCAACACTGATTCGAGGATCAGGTCTCATCTTATACTTCAGAGGAAGAAGAAGGTGATGAGGGATGATGTTGAGATTGTTGAACACCAAAAGATTAAGAAGGAAATCCGTGTCAGTGGTGATGATCTGAAGGAGTTATTCAATCTTCCCTCTAAAGGCCCGAATCCAGATACCTGCATCGCGGATGATGAGGAAGAATGGGTCAATACCATTATGCAGAGGAAGGTCAAGTATAGTCCAACAATGAACAGAAATGTACTCTTACCAGTATATAATGTTCTCTGTGAAGTGGTGGGAAAATGTATCTTGGGAAACCAAGGAAGTACAGAACAAGTGAGCAAGCCAAAGCTCAGGTTGATGAAGGCAATAGTGGAGAGCAAGGAGAAGCCATACAATTGGCAGCAGTTCTTTTTTAGAGCATTGAACAAGGAGCACTCTAAACTCCAACCTGACAAAACTCCCCAGCTATCCAGTAAACTCAACTTTGCAACTAAAATTTCTTATCTGATAGAGAATGTAGAACTGGGCGTAGACTGGATTCCAGATAGGAAATGGAGCAATCTCAAGGCCTTGTTCAAACCTGGAAAGGCCATGGGGACTAGAATGCTTAAGCCTGCTGAGGAGAGCCCAGATGCAGTTGAGGAAGATGAGGCCAACCCTACTGAAGGGAAGAAGACCAAGCTCAAGAGGAGGCTGGTCAAATTAAGTGACAAGATGGCCCAGCACAAGGAGGCCGAGGCAGTGAAAGCCTCTAAGAAGGAACGCAGGAGGTCCTCTGAGGCAGAGAAGGAGAGTGCCTCAAAGAAAGTCAGAGTCACAGACTCTACTGATGAATCTTCATCAGGTAACCCTCACTCCTCCCCTAACTTAATCTCAACTGAGTCTGACTCAGATGTACCTGCACCTACCCCCATCAAACCCAAAACAACAAAACCTCGCACCCCTGCTGCCAAAACCAAACGCATCTTCTCACTACCCAAAACCCCCACTTATGGCTCTCAAAAGCCATTAAGTGAATCCCAAACAACCCCCACTGAACATATCTCCACCCCACCTGAAACCACCCCATCAAACCCTACTGAACCCATTCCCTCAACCCCATCTGAACCCACATCATCAACCCCCACTGACCAAAACCCAACCTCACCTGAAACCCAACCTCAAACCTCATCTGACCCAAACCCTCCTGAAATTTATTCAACTCAACTGGAGTCTATCCCAGAAGAGCCAACAGAGAGCAGATCCCCTACCCCTTCCCTTCCTTCAGACGATGAAGAAGAGTACTATTTCCTTGATACTCTCAAGGATGAGGTAGCATACTCTTTAGAGTCTAAGTATCCTGAGCTTGAAGAATTCCCCACCCTGAAAGCATTATTCTTGAGGCTGAGACTCCTTGTCCAGCTCAAAGACAGAAGACTGGGTGAGATTTTGCTGGCTGTCAGAGGCAGCAATGCTGATGACTGGAAAAAGGAGGAGATGGAGGTGATGCAATTTGCTGGGATGACTAAATCTAGACTTCTCTGTGATGAGAAGATTTTTGAGAGTCTAGTGTTGGAGAAGATTGCTGAGGCTAAGAAGGGAGATGAGGTGGAGAAGGATGATGGTGGTAAGATTGAGAAGTCAGTTGAGGTGATAGCTGAAGTAGAAGGAGAAAAAGAAGGGGAAGAAGAGAAGGAGAAAGAAACTGTCCAAGAAGGAGGTACCTCACTAAGGCAAGGTGATGGTGAGGTAGCCAAGGATGTATCCGAGGCAAGGGATACTGAGGCTCAAAACTTGCCAAAGGAGGGCTCAATAGAGGTGTCTACTGAAGCTCTCCCACAACAGCCCTCAGTGGTGGCTTTAGAGTCAACTGAGGTGTCTGGTACTAAAGGAGTTGAAAAGGAAAAGGAAAAAGAAAAGGAGGTGGAAATCACTGCTGTGAGGAGTGGAGAGATTAGAGCAATCATCCCTGTAAAGGGTGAATTGGCTGAAAAAATAGCAGTTGAAAAGAAGAGTGAGGAAGAAAGTAAGAAGAGTGAGGAGGAGGGAGTTCCCATGGAGATAGAGGCATCAGGAGATCTAGGTTGTGAGGTTGAGGGAGTTAAAACTAACACTTCTTACAATGCAGGTACTCAAACCATTGAAGTTCCCTCAGCTGAGGTCAACCTAACTCCACTGAGTGATGTTGTTCACTCCATCAAAGAAGAAAGCCTTCCAACTCTTCAAACTCAGCTCAGGGAGGTCCAGGAGATTGTACAAGAGGAGGTGGATGAGATGGTCATTCTCTCAGACCACATTGATGAACTCATGGAGTCCACAACTACATCACTTCAGAATCTCACACTTAAAGTTGAAGACTCTCAGCAGATGGTGATTGATGTAGTTGAGGGACAAAGTGTGTTAGTCATTGAAGCCCTGAAGAAGCTGGAGGAGACTAAAGAAGAGGCCAGAACCAAATTTCTCAAAGACTCAGTAGAGAACGTATCCATCAACCTGAAGTCATCAGTGGAGGCCTTCTCAACTGACCTTCTTGGAAAGGTTGAAGGATTATGGAACTCTAAGATGTCTGAATTCGAGGCCAAGCATGCTGAGCTAGGAGCCAAACTGGGAGAAGTACTTAAGAAAGCAGCTGAAGACTTCCCAACTCAAGAGAAGACTGATGTGCTGATCAATGAAAAGCTTGCGCAGTTTGTTCAATTTGGGCAGACTGCTGGGGCTACTTTGGAAAGACTTGAGGATGAGGTAGATCACTGCTCAACAGAGCTGAAGGCATTGGCACATGATCAACTGAAGCTCAACATCACAGTAGCTGAATGTATGATTAATGTCGGAAAGGGGGAAAAGAGGATAAGTGCGAAGGACATGAAGGCTGATCCCAAGAATAAAATGAACATTATCCTTGAAACCCCGAACTTCGAAAAAGGCCAACAGGTGAAGAGCACCTTGAAGAGAGTTGAAGTTGAAGCTCAGCTGTTAGCAGGATCCAAGAAAGGCAAGGAGACCTCCTCAGCTGACCTTTCAAAGTTCAAGGAGGAGCATTTAAAAGAGAAGGAGGAGAGAGCTGCGAAGAAGGGGGAATCTACAAAGAGGAAGGCATCTGAAGCCCTCTCAGCAGAGGTTGCCAAAAAGACAAGAACCTCAGGGAGGTTGGCAGCTAAGTCCACAACCTCTACTGATGAAGTTCAGGTACTTCCTATTCTCAACCCTGAACCATTATCTTCTGAACCTCCCAAGTCTGCACCTACAAAAGTCACAGAGCTCGCTGAGCTAATTAAAGAGGCTGGAGGTATGAATGAAAGAGCAAGGAAGCTAACAGCCCAACAGCAGGAGAGGAGAGATAAGGTGGTTGGTAAGATGGAGACCATTGCAGAGCTTGCAGAGAGAAAAAGAAAGGAGAGGCTAGCCACTTTTGACAAAACTACTTCTAAGAAGTTCAGAAGTGGTTATCTAAAGTGGGCTGCCAGGCTGAAGAAGGACAAGATCACACCATCTCAGAATAGATTTCCTCACCATGATGCCTGGGTTCCTAAGAAGCTCAATGATGCTTGGGAGACTGCTAAAAGGGACTTTGTATATTCCTTTTATATCAGTGGAGAGTTAGGAAGGGACAATGCACAAGAAGTCTTCAACTCATGGTTGTTTGATGCCTATCCCAAACTCTATCCCGAGATCAGTGATGCTTGGAATGATGCCTTCCCTGATCATGCTCTGAAGGCCCCTGAGCCAATCACCTACTGGCCTCCTCAAGATGCAACAGGTGTTGTTGATAGAGAAAGGATCACTGAAGAGTGGACATCCTTATGCGAGCATCTTGGACTCAGAGGACATTCGAAGGAGATGATGGAGAGGAAGAATGAGCTGAAGATCAGAGTCTTCAAACAATATGGACTTGAACCTTTGTTTGAAACCATCTAGAGTTGTATCTTTTGCTGGGCATTTGTTTATAAGTCCCAGGTGTGTTTAAGTTTGAAACTTTTTAGAGTTGACTTCATGTAATTTGTACTTCATCATTTTTCAATGAAATGAACTCTACTGATGTTTTGCCCAAGATAATATCTCATTATCATTTAGGCTTATGTACTTGAATGTTTTACTTACAAAACCTGTGAACTTTGAATGTCATCTGAAGAACCTCATCTGAAAGAAGATATGTAATAAGATAGGTTCCGGCATAATCAAAAAGGGGGAAATTGTTGGGAAAATGTATAAGACTTATGTTTTGATTAGATGCCAACATGTCCCTCCTAAGTTGTTTTGTAAGTAGATTATTCAGTAGAGTTAATGTTTAGTTAAACAGTTCAAAGTGTTAAGAACTGGAGTGCAGTTAGTAAAAACTAGAGTGTATTTCAGTATGAAGTCTGCTGAAGATGAAGTCCACTGAAAGTAAAAGTCCGCTGAAGACTAAGTGATCTGAGAAAGAAGTCTAAGTCTTGAATGTTTTCTAAGTGCATTCTCACTAAGACTAAACTATCAGGAGAGGACAAAGGTCCACTGATAAAGAACTAAGAAAGTACATTTATTGCTAAACATATTTAAAGCTGTTAGTTAATCTGGTTGGAACAAGGCAAAATGAATTTCAATGAAGCTTACAATAAATGAAGGAATAAGAAGGTTCTCTCAGAGGAGTTCCACCTTAAAGCAAGACAAGAATCTGGGCACGCAGACTTAAGGTCCAATGAGAAGATGACACGTCAGTGTACTTACTGACAGCCGACCTGCCCCAGCCTGACAAGTACCAAAAGTCCTTCACCTAGCAATCTACAGAAAGCTGGTGAACAAGCATGGTTTTTACAGCCGTTTCTTGACAAGACTTAAAGATTCAAATAGAGCCGTTTGAACCAATCAGATACAAGAAGACTTACTTGAGAAGATTCAAATCCAACGGGAAGATTTTCAAGGAAGCCTATAAATACAGAAGGACGTGCACATTTCCAAGCACGGGAAACTCATAAGATCAAAGCTATCTCTACATTCATAACAACTAAGAAGCACTCGAAATTATCATTGTTTCCCAAGTGTTTCACATTTGTAGAGAGCCTAACAAACCTTCTGTAACCAAGCTTAAAGCTATATCCAAATCTTAGAAAGAGATAATCCAATCCTAAGCCTTGAGCTAAATTTGTAAGGATTATCTCAAAATAGTTGGAACCAAAACCCTACTCAAAACCCTACTCAGTGTTTAGGTTGAGAGCTAGTGTTAAGTGGTGTTAGTAAGCTGATTGTTGTATCAGTCTGAAAGCTGGTTTGTTTTGGAACTAGGACCTGGAATTTCCTAGTGATCAATCATCCTAGAGAGGATTAGTTGATCAGTGCACCTTGGCACTATAACACAAGGAATTCCAAGTGAAAGGAATTCTCCTGTTTGATCAGGACAGTGGACGTAGGAGATTCATCTCTGAACCACTTTATACCTTGTGTTCTTACATTCTGATATTTCCTAAGTGTGTGTTCATCTCAAAGTTTATCAAAGTAAAACGAGTTTTCTAAGGGCTCACTAATCCGCATCTGAAAGCTAATTAGATAGTAGTTCAACTGAAAGTCTTGAGCTTTCAGTGGAGGTATTATCTCAGTAAGCTTTCTCCAAGTAACTCTCAGCAGACCTTCAAGTCCACTGACGAGCTACTGTCTTAAGTAACCTGATAAGTTTTACAAGAAGTTTTAATTTGTAATCACAGGTGTATCCCCCCCATACACCTGTTTACTAGTTTCGGGACCAACATCCTTTAAGGATGTCCAGAGCACAACCACAACCAGAGTACTTCAACTACTTCACATGGACCTGTTTGGACCTGTTTCTCCTCTTAGTTTCAGTGGAAGGAAGTACACCTTGGTGATAGTAGATGATTTTTCAAGATACACTTGGGTAGTGTTCTTGTTTAAGAAAAATGAAACTATCACTAAGCTGCCAGAATTCTTCAAGCAGATTCAGAATGAGCAGAACCAGAGCATAGTCAGAATCAGAAGTGATAAAGGGACAGAGTTTTTGGAATTCACACATTGCAGATTACTGCAAGGACCATGGGATTTTTCATGAGACATCTGCTGCCAGAACACCCCAACAAAATGGAGTAACGGAAAGGAGGAATAGAACCCTTAAAAAAGCTGCAAGAACACTTCTGGCAGAGTACAACACTCCACAAAGGTTTTGGGCAGAGGCCATTAATACTGCTTGCTACACTCAGAACAGATGCCTAATTACCCAGAGACATAATAAGACTCCATATGAGGTATGGAAAGGTAAAACCCCATCTGTTTCATATTTTCATGTTTTTGGATGTAAGTGTTTCTTTCATGACAATGGGAAATCTAAATTAAGAACTTTTGATGCCAAAGTGGCTGATGGAATATTTTTAGGATATTCCAGCACCAGTAAGGCTTTTAGAGTTTTTAATAAGAATTCACTTTGTGTGGAGGAAACACCTCATGTTGTTTTTTATGAATCTGCTTTTGAGTGCAAGATGGATTCTAAGTCTTCTGATGAGAACCAAAATCAGACTACTCCCAGAGTAATCAAAGTCAATCCACCTATCCCTGATTCAGATTCAGATTCAGATGATGACCCATCTCCTGGTTCTCTGAAGCAGAAGCCTTCACAAGGAGCAGAACTAGAAGAGGTCGGAACTCCTGTAGGGGGAAGCTCTTCTGCAGGTGGTGATAATCACCAAGGTACCGCAGAAGATGATCACCCAGGCAAGACCACGGGAAGGAGGACCCTGGTTGATCACCCCAATGACCTGATCTTAGGAGATCCAACTAAGGGTGTCCAGACTAGGAGAACTCTTAACTTAGCTGCCTTATTCAGTTGCTATGTGTCCTTGATTGAGCCCAAGAACATCAAGGAGGCACTGAAAGATTCAAATTGGATTGTTGCTATGCAAGAAGAGTTGAATCAATTCACCAGACAGGATGTTTGGGAGCTGGTAGACAGACCAAGAAATCAAAAGGTGATAGGCACTAAGTGGGTTTTCAAGAATAAGAAAGATGAGAATGATGTCATTACTAGGAACAAGGCAAGGCTAGTGGCCCAGGGCTATTCTCAGTCTGAAGGAATAGACTATGATGAGACTTTTGCTCCTGTTGCCAGACTAGAAGCCATCAGATTGTTCTTAGCATATGCTGCTCACATGAAGTTCAAAGTATACCAGATGGATGTGAAATATGCCTTTCTTAATGGGATTCTCATTGAGGAAGTGTATGTGGAACAACCTCCTGGTTTTGAACAAGGTGACAAGGTGTTTAAGCTTAAGAAAGCTCTTTATGGGCTGAAGCAGGCACCCAGAGCATGGTATGACACTCTATCTCAATTTCTTCTGGACAATGGTTTTACTAAGGGTAAGATTGATAGGACCTTGTTTAGGAAAGAAGAAGGAAAGGACATCCTTCTGGTCCAAATCTATGTTGATGACATTATATTTGGATCCCCTAACAAGAAGCTGGGTGAGAAGTTTGGTGAGCTCATGCAGAGTCAGTTTGAGATGTCAATGATGGGTGAAATGAATTACTTTTTAGGTTTGCATGTAAAGCAATCAGAGAAGGGAATTTTTATTAATCAGGCAAAGTACATCAGAAACATGTTAGAGAAATTTGGATTAGGATCTAGCAAAGCAGCCAAGATCCCTATGATGACAAATTTCAACATGGATCCAGATGAGTCTGGAGAGAGTGTGGACCAGACTCAGTACAGAGCACTTATTGGTTCTCTTCTGTACCTGACTGCAAGCAGACCGGATATTACTTTTGCAGTAGGAGTGTGTGCCAGATTTCAAGCAAATCCTAAGAAAAGTCACTTGGAAGAAACTAGGAAAATACTGAAATATCTTAAGGGAACGGTGAATTTAGGATTGTGGTATCCTGCAGATGACAACTTATAATTGAGTGGTTATTCAGATTCAGACTATGGTGGATGCAGAATAGATAGGAAGTCTACAAGTGGAACATGCCAATTTTTAGGGAATAAATTGGTATCTTGGTTTTCTAAGAAGCAGACTTCAGTTGCTACATCAACAAAAGAAGTAGAGTACATGGCTGCAGGGAGCTGTTGTTCACAACTACTCTGGATTAGTCAACAGCTTAGGGACTACCAGATTAGAGCTAAGGATATTCCTATATTCTGTGATAGTAATAGTGCAATTGCAATCACCCAGAATCCAGTTCTTCATACCAGGTGTAAGCATGTTGATATAAGGCATCATTTTATCAGAGATCATGTTGAGAAGGGAGATATAAGGATGGAAAAGATTGCAACAGAGAAGCAGAGAGCAGATATCTTAACTAAGCCTTTGGCTGAGACCAGATTCAGAGAGTTAGCTTTTGAGTTGGGCTTATTGGATCCAGAGACAGATTTGTTTTAGGGGGAACATCAGAGAAGTATCCTTTATTTATACCTTATTTCATATTCTTAGTTATTCAAAACTAACATACCTGCAGATTAGACATATCAGAGAAGTTATGTCTCCAGATGAGGTATGCACCAGGTGACACTTGTCCCAGATGAGGTGCTGAGTCAGATTCAAGAAATGTCCAAAGTCTTCTCTGACCAGAACCAGATGGGTTCAATCAGAGGAGATGTAGCACCAGACTAATTGTGGTATCATCTGGTTACAATATCAGGTGATAGGTATGTCTTTACTTCTCTGGCCTCTGATCATTGGGATACACTTTTCAAATTAGTAAGCACACTCAAAACGTTTCAACTTCGGAGTGTATCTATGACTAGGGTATAGGGCCTAGGCAATCATTTCGTTTTTTCTCTTGACTGCCACAAAACCCCTTTATGCCCCGTCCCAATGACCACGCCAATGCACCAGATTAAATCTGTATCTCGCCTTTCATCGTGGCCATCAGATTTACTCGATGTGCAATATGCCAATCAATTCAAAAATTAATTTTGTTCCCTAAATTAAATTTGCTATTACACGCGTTCACACTTCATTTATTATTCAAGCCGCGCGTATTGCCCTATTTAAATCCGTGAACCCTTGTAGTTGAAAGTTAGAGATAGGTGTAATGTGTAAACTAGAATAAATAATTCCTTTTAGATATCGAAGACAATGTTTACATGCACCCCGGTGATTCGTAGTTGGATGGGCAAGAAATTGACTAAACTTGTTTACGAGAAAGCAATATTGGGTCGAACGAGAGTAAGATATTGAAGAGCACATACGATGTTTTTTGTTGGTCCCGGTACAAGACTGATGAATACGTGTATGGGGGGATACACGTATACCAATTTTTTAACTTAAAACCTTGCTGAGTCCCCTTTACTCAGAGTGATAAAGAACTCAGAGCAGATAATCTCCCCACTGACTACACTTAGTGCGGGTCAGTTGGCTGACTATCAATTCGAGTTCAGTGCGGAATGCGTGAGCCTTGATAGTTTAAAGTCTTGTTTAGTTTGCTTTCTGAAAACTTGATTACTCAATTCTAAAAAAGTGATTAGTAGGGCAGTGCTCTTTTTTAGGATCAGGCTGATTGATTCGAGCCTGATAAAACCAAATGCTTATGAATGAACAAGTAATATAGCAAGTAAGCACAATATCAAAGCAGTAAGAACACAAGGAGTTTAACGTGGTTCAGAGACTCAAACTCTTACGTCAACGGCCTGATTTAACAGGAAATCCACTCAAGGGATTCTTATTTTTAACGTGCCAAGGTGCACCAAGATCAGCTACCTCACTGACCTATACAAACTCCTTACTACCTCACTAACAACTTACTACCAACAAACCTAACTTAGGGTTTTGGTTTCAGTTTGGATTCCAACTAAGTTGAGACTATCCTTACAAAGAAAAGCTATGCTAAGGATTGGATAATCTCTCTAAGCTTAAGATAATGCTAGTTCGCTCTTGGAATACAGAATAACTCTCAGTATCTAAGAAATACTTGGGAAATTTAGATGATTTCGAGTGCTTCTTCTAAAGACTGAATGCTTTGAGTGCTTGAGAGTTTGAGTAATTTTTGGCTTGGAAATTTCCCGTAACCTTGAATGGGTTCAAGGCCTTCTGTATTTATAGGTGATTTGAAAACTATCCGTTGGAGATATAGCCTTCTAGTCATCTATGTAGAGTGGCTCAAACAGACATATCTTCATGCAGTAGCCGTCCTTGCATGGAATTAGGTAGTTGCATTAAATGCACATTAAATGCTTGCCCGTTGAATATGCAGTCTGAAGTTAGTCTTCGTGTCAGGTTCCGTACATGCGTGTCCTTCTCGGATTGGTCCACGTCATCAGGTTGGTGAGAATGTCAGAAGTTATTCCTAGGCTCCAGACTTATCTTATTAAGTTCTTTTTGTCTCGAGCACAACGGTCTTATCCTGACGCTGACATTCCTTTTGCATTGCTTGTCTCTACTCCAAGTCTTCCCATAAACTCAGTATCATCCTGTTCCCTTCAGGACTGAGTTAGTAATGACCTCAGGGTCATACTCTTCATCACTGATACTTACTCAGCCAGCTTAGTAGACTGCCATAAGTTCAGGATGGTAATCTTCGTCTTCAGGCTCGTGTCTTGATTGTCATCAGTAAATGCTCCTCTTACTGAGTACCTGTGAAGTGTAAAATGACTAAGTACAAGACCTAACCACGGCTAGCCTGACAAAGATAGACAAAGGCAAATCATCTTTTCAGGGGCTTTGGGATCTTAATAAAAACAGACAATATCCCAACAATTTCCCCCTTTTTGATGATGCCAAAACGTTGAAAAGATCCTCAAAACACTTAGAGGAAATATAAAGTCATATCTATAAGATAAGTCAGTGTTAGAGCAGTTCCTGACAAAGTACAGAATTTAAATAGCAGCCAAAAAGACAATGAGTTTTTGTCTCTGGGCAAAGTAATAGATTTCATTGAATGATTTTAGAAGTGGTTACAATGAATCCTATCTATTACAAGGAAGCAATGAACACCTAGACTAATCTCATTTCAGGTTTAAGTCCATAGCCTGCATAGAGTCTTGCCTTCAGCTCGTCAACTCTTCCAGGCTGGTTCACAAATCTTTCAGCCTTTGCAATCTTCAACACTTCAATCATTATGGAACTAAGGAAGGTGAACGAATCACAAATTCAGGGGCCTTCACTTGGACTTGAGCTGCTTCAGCCTCCTCCAAGATCTTTTGAATCAGCTCAGGATGATTGTCCATCATGTAGTCAGTGAAATGTGCATTGATATCTTTAGTGTCGCCCCACTTCTTCACCACGTACCATAACTTCACAAACTCATCCCTTGCGTCAGCCCAGAACTCCTTCAATGCCTCAGAGATGAACTCATCGACATATGCTTCCCTCTGACCTGATTCTGGCCTTCTGACCTGCAGTAATGTTGACTTCCTGGCTGTTGGCCTCTTTCTGTACTTCCTACGCTCAGGTTTCGCTTTCTTCCTCCTAAGTAAACTGATCATCGCATCGTCAAGTTCTCGCTGCTGTAAGTTAGTCAGATCAGTTAGCTTCTCCACATTCTTCTCCAAGATGCGCATTTTCTCCTTTTGAGCAATGTCAGCCTTACGCTTAGCCTTGGACTTCTCAGAAGGAGTTCCCCATGCCTCAGCGCACAACTCCGCCACCGTCTCCGCAGAGTAAGTGATTGGATTTTTCCTTGTATGAACTTGGGGAGACTTCTGAGTTGCCTCAGCCGGTTTGGAAAGATGGATTTCCTTGGAAGGTTCATTAGCCTTTGCCCTCTTTGCAGCCTCAGCCCTTAGCTTTGTAGCTTCGGACGCATCTTCAGCTTCGGCCGCTGCCAGCCTAGCTGACTTCCTCACTTTGAGCACATTCCCCTCAGGGTTTGCCTCAGGATCAGCCTCAACCGTTTCTCCACGGTTGACTGCCTCAGATGCCTCAGGGCGGGATCTTTTCTTCTTATTTTCCCCCTTTTTGGCATCATCATCGGCCTGGGATGGGAGTGCTTCTGCTCCACTGTTGATGACGAAAGAGGCTAGAGATTGAACTTTCAAAACGCCCTCCTTCAACATCTCAACTCCCGTGGCAATCCCAGTGCCTGCATAAGAAACTGAACTGATAGCAGCATTCAATTTCTTCTCAAAGACCTCCATGTTGTGTTGGAGACTTTGTTCAACCTTGGTGATCCTTTCCTCCACCTTCAAGGACTCAACGCTGACCCTGCTAGCTTCAGTTAGAATCTTTGTCGACTCTTCAGTGGCCTTAGGTAAAATCTCTGCAACGGATTGAGAGGTCTGAGCTATCCTCTCTGACTCCAGCTCCAGCTTGGACGCTGAGTCATTCATGGCCTGAGTGAAGAGCGCTCCAGCATGAACCGCAAGCCTCTCCACTGCCTGATTTAGCTTTTCTTACCTGAGAGTGTCCCTCTCCTCAAGTTGCTTGAGGGTCTGCCTCAGCATCTTCTTCGTGCGCCTCCTCTCAATCCTCACTGACTTAGCCGTGTCAGTCATTATGCGCCTCAACAAAATCAACTCCTTGTTCGTAAGGGTGTTGAATGCTGACTTCGTCCACCTGATGTGCTTAGCCAGGGCCTTGGCTTCTTCCTCCTTCTCAGCGCGTAGCCTCATTACTTCCTCCTGAAGTTCAGCTAGGTTCTCTATAGTCTTTTCTTTCTTCACTTCGATTATACTAGTGAATTCAGCACGTCCGACCCCAGTGATAAGCACATCATCATCTTCATCAATGGCCTCGTCAGTGGCAGGCTGTTTTCCCTTGTCAACCACTGCAACGTCAGTCCCCTCTTCAGGGTGCACTGAAGGCAGTTGAGAAGAAGTCATAGCCGCCAGCTCAGGCTCAGCTAAGCTATCTTGATCTTTGGGAACAAGTCTCTCAGAACTAGAAGTCTCATTTGACGCCTCAACATCTTCCTCCTTTGTCTCAGGGCAAGGAATCCCTTCATCGACAGATGTCTCATCGGCGGCTGAGATGTTCACAACATCCTCAGCCGTTGGTCCACCCTTGGCACCAATATCTTTAGCACCTTCCCCCTGAGTCTGAGACTCAGGGATCACAAGATCCACCTCTCTCGCTATCTCCTCCACAGCCTTCTCCACAGCTCCATCATGAGCATCCTCATCATCATCATCCCTATCCTCCTTCCCATCTGAACGGATGTCAGCCTCCATCTTGGACATCATCTCGGCCACCAGTTGCTTCAGATTGTCAAAGTTCAGGAGTTGAAGCCAACTAGTGAGGCCAAAATATGTACATAGCCTTGCCTTCTCTGACTCCCAGTGCTCCCAGCCACTAGCATCAACCAGCATATATTGTTCTTGCATATTAGATTGTTTGAACTCCAGCCACACTTTCAGTTCAACAACATTTGCTAGCAGCTCCTTGTATCTGTTCAGCCCGGGCCAGCACTTAGATGCCCACTCCATGGCATTCCCCCTGAGCGTGTTCTCCAGGATGTTACCCACTAAGTTCTCATCCAACTCCTCCTCCTCCTGCATCTCAAGAAAATCATCCTCTACAATTGGCAAGGATTTGGGGCAATCTTTGGCGTTGGGGTATGAAGAGAAGTCTGCGGGATTGGGAAGGTTTGGCTCTGAGGACTGGTCAGGCTCATGTGTAGGTGTGATTGATGGCACTGACTCAGTTGGGATGTTTGGCTCTGAGGGTGTTTGGGTTGGTTAGGATGTTGGGTCAGGGTTGGAAAAGAGTTCAGGGTGATTTGGTGATTGGATGGGTTCGATCTCAGGCTGCAAAATCTCAGTCATCTCGATCGTGGTTCTAACTACCTCCAAGTCAGAGGCTCTAGGAGAGCTTGACTCCTCCCTCTCACTGATCTCAGGCAGGCCCTTTGCTGGGGATTTTTAGGTCCCTTCCTTAGACGTTTCAGCGGCCTCGCCCCCTGATCTTTCTCCTTTCTGACGTTATCGTCAGTTCCCTCAGCCTCAGACTCAGCTCTCTTGGGATTTGACTCAGCCCCTTGCTTGGTGCTCTTCCCTGATAGCACCACCCTTACCACCTTCTTCTTCTTCTTCTTCTTCTTCTTCTTCTTCTTCTTCTTCTTCTTCTTCTTCTTCTTCTCCTTCTTCTTCTTCTTCTCCTTCTTCTCCTTCTTCTCCTCCTCCTCCTCCTCCTCCTTCTCCTCCTCCTCCTCCTCCTCCTCCTCCTCCCTCTCTCTCCTCCTCTCCCTCCCCCTCCCCCTTCCCCTCCCCCTCCTCCTCCTCCTCCTCCTCCTCCTCCTCCTCCTCCTCCTCCTCCTCCTCCTCCTCCTCCTCCTCCTCCTCCTCCTCCTCCTTCTTCTTCTTCTTCTTCTTCTTCTCCTTCTCCTCCATCTCCTCCTCCTCCTTCTCTTTCCTCTCTCCTCCTCCTCCTCCTCCTCCTCCTCCTCCTCCTTCCTCCCTCCTCATTGCCTCCCTCCTCCTTCCTCCCTCCTCATTGCCTCCCTCCTCCTTCCTCGCTCCTCCTCCTCCTCCCTCCTTCCTCCCTCCTCCTCCTCCTCCTCCTCCTCCTCCCTCCTCCTCCTCCTCCTCCTCCTCCTCCTCCTCCTCCTCCTCCTCCTCCTTCTTCTTCTCCTTCTTCTTCTTCTTCTTCTTCTTCTTCTTCTTCTTCTTCTTCTTCTTCTTCGTCCTCCTCTTCTTCTTCGTCCTCCTCTTCTTCTTCTTCGTCCTCCTCTTCTTCCTCCTCTTCTTCTTCTTCTTCTTCAGCATCCTCTACTACAGGCTGAGCTTCCTCTCTCTCAGCAGCAACCTCCTCCTCAACCTCATTGCTCCTTTCAAAGAGCTAATCCACCTTTTCAATGAGGCTGGTTGCCACCTTCTTGGCCTTCCCAGCTGGCTTTTTAGCCTGACTCTTTGCCTTAGCATTGGGATCAGTCAGCCCTAGCATTGAGTAAGTGTCACTCAGAGAAGTAAACATCACCTTCTTGGAGGAAAGTCTGTCCTCCATGTCGAAGGTGTACCCATGACAAGCATGAGCAATTAGGATGGACATCCTCGTTCCAAAAGGAAGAATTGCACCAACGGAGATATGCTTCTTGCCATCATCGCTCTCCAGTTTGTCCAACCCTGCCTGACTGATCTGATCAAGGAAGAACTGCTCCCAGTTTGCTTCCACGCCATCAACAATGGCTCCCATGATCCTCAGCTTGGGCAGGCTCAGCTGCCCATGTGAGCCTGTGGACCCCATCACCACTTTGGACACTAAGTCCACAAGAGCCCTGTACTCAGACTTTAGGGTGCTCTTATTCTGACGAGCTCTGAACTCGGATGAGCCCATCTTGGTCCACTTCCCCAGGAGTTCTCCTTCAGAATTCTCCTTGTAGACCCTGGGGTTGATGCCTGAGGATGGCAACCTATAGACCTCCTTGACCACCCTCCTCAAGTCAATCTCCACTTCCTTCGTATTGTAAAAGGGCTCGCCGTCATCGTCCTTCTCTCCCGTCGGCTTCAGAACAGTTACCCTGGTAAAGAGTTCCCACTTTCTCACAAATAAGTTGAAGTAGGCTTCCACGACTGCTTTCGGAAGCACAGAGATGGGGCGCAAGGTGAAATATGTTTCCAACCCATCTTTGGAGATCCAATTGAAAACTGGTTTGATCTCCTCAACATTGAGACAAATACCTTCCATGGAGATGACTTGCTCCATGTGTACCAGTCTGTTGTTGACAACATCCTCAAACTTATCTGTTATCCAGTTGGATTTTAGGAATTCCATTGATTTTGAAAGAGATTTTCGAAAAGTTGTAAGTGTTTGAGCAAGAGAATACTCAGTGTGCAGAAGTGCTTTGTATTTGCGTAAAAACCTCAAATGGCATTCTTGATTAATTAGAACAAGTCAGTTACTCAGACGTAGGGTTGAGATTAATTCCTGAATTTGAAAGGTTTCGAAATGAAGGGCCAGGATTAATCTCAGTATCAATCAATTACCCAAGTCAGTCATATTCCGTATAAAACGGACACGTATATGAAAAAGTAACTGAAGCATTAAATGCTCCGCTGCGCGTGGGTTTAAATATGAAAAGACACGCTTTTAATGAAAACATAATGCATTTAATAAAGATTTTCCGGACGAAGGACTCAGAGATATGCTTGAAATTCACAGTGGTCAGGATATAACTCATACCTGTCAGGGAGACATTGTAGCACCCTGATACCTCGCTGAGTCGAGTCTGCCTGAGTTCCCCCTAAAACCTATACTGACTGCTCTCCCGGATCTAAGAGTCCTAACTCTACTGACAGTTCCATAAACCTTGCTTCAGCCAAAGGCTTAGTCAAGATGTTAGCTCTCTGCCTGTCAGTGTGAATTTTCTCCATCCTAATGTCCTTCTTCTCCACATGATCTCGAATGAAGTGATGCCTAATATCCACATGCTTGCACCTTGTGTGAAGCACTGGGTTCTGAGTAATTGTTATAACACTATTGTTATCACAATAGATTGGAACCTCATTAGCAAATACTTGGTAGTCCCTCAATTGTTGTCTCAACCATAAAATCTGAGGACAACAACTGCCTGCAGCCATATACTCAGCCTCAGTTGTGGATGTTGCAACTGAATTCTGCCTCTTAGAAACCATGAGATCAACTTACTACCCAAAAACTGACATGTCCCTGAGGTTGATTTCCTATCGATCTTACAACCTCCATAATCTACATCTGAATAACCTGTCAGTTCTAAGTTGTCATCTGAAGGATACCATAGTCCTATATTGACTGTCCTTTTCAAATACTTAAGTATCCTCTTAGCAGCCTCCAAATGAATTCTCTTGGGATCAGACTGATACCTAGCACACACACCAACTGCAAACGTGATATCAGGCCTACTTGCAGTCAGGTACAACAAAGAACCTATCAGCCCTCGATACTCAGTCTGATTTACTGAAGTCCCTTCAGTGTCAGGATCCATCTTCCAATTTGTGTTCATAGGGATCCTGGCTGGATTGTTGTTCTGAACACCAAACTTATGAATCAAGTCTCTTGTATACTAGACCAGATTAATGAAGATACCTTGATCAGTCTGCTTGACCTGCAATCCTAAAAAAAAGTTCATCTCTCCCATCATTGACATCTCAAATTTACCAGTCATCAACTTAGAGAATTTCTCACAGAACTGATGATTTGGTGATCCAAATATTATATCATCTACATAAATCTGGACCAAGAGAATGTCATCACCTTCAGTGATCCTGAACAAAGTACTATCCACAGTTCCCTTTTTGGACCCATGGTCTGTCAGGAATTGAGAGAGGGTATCATACCAAGCTCTTGGTGCTTGCTTAAGTCCATAGAGTGCTTTCTTCAAATGGTATACTCTATCTCCAACCTCAAACCCGGGAGGTTGTTCAATATATACCTCTTCATTGAGTACACCATTCAGGAAGGCACTCTTGATATCCATTTGATACACCTTAAATTTCTTATATATTGCATATGCAAGGAACAACCTGATAGCTTCCAACCTAGCCACTGGAGCAAAAGTCTCATCATAGTCTATTCATTCAGACTGACAATATCCCTTTGCAACCAGTCTAGCCTTGTTCCTTACCACAACACCATTCTCATTCTTCTTGTTCTTAAAGACCCACTTGGTACCAATAACACCTTGGTGCCTAGGTCTATCTACCAGTTCCCAAACCTGATTCCTTGTGAACTGATTCAACTCCTCTTGCATGGCTATGATCCAGTTCGAGTCAGTGAGAGCTTCTTCAATGTTCTGAGGCTCTTGCTCAGAGAGAAAGAAACAGAACAGTGCACTCTTACCATGGAACCGCCTGGTCCTGACTCCCTCAGTTGGATCACCAATGACTTGATTAATGGGATGATCCTCTAGCCATGTTCTATTGCCTGGAGTTGTTCCTGAAGTACCTGCAATGTTAGTATCTACAGGCTCATAGAATTCACGAAATTGAACATAAGGGGATGAACCTGAGTCTATACCAAAGGGATTAACAAGCTCAATGTCAGGGACATTGATTCCCCCTTGATGAGGTGACTCAGGAATCATCTCAGCTGCGACCGCATCTTCATAGACGGTGCTTACCTCAGGTTGAGACTGTCCCTCAGTCTGAGGCTCAACTATCCCTGTTGTGCTTGGCTTAGGATTGACACTTGGTTCATCATCCTGATCGTCGTCATCATCCCATCTTGGAATTGGCACAGTTTTGACCTTTGGATCAGGTTGATTCTTCAAGCTTAGCCTTGTCACTCTCCTTGTGACCTCCTCAGTGTCAGGATTCAATACCCTTACCCTAGACTCATTAGCAGATTCATCAAACACAACATGTGGTGATTCTTCCACAACGAGGGTCCTACAATTGTAAACCCTGAATGCTTTACTGACTTCAGAATATCCTAAGAATATTCCTTCATCAAATTTCCTATCAAAGGCTTTCAATTGGGTCTTCCTATTGTTGAGGATGAAGCACTTACAACCAAATATATGAAAGTAAGAGATATGGGGCTTCCTCTTATTCCATGTGTCATATGGGGTATGTGCATGTTGTTTGTTCAGCATGGATCTGTTCTGAGTGTAGCATGCAGTGTTGATTGTCTCAGCCCAGAATTTCTTGGGCAATCCTGACTCAGCCAGCATGGTCCTGGCAACTTCCTTCAGTGTCATGTTCCTCCTTTCAGAAACACCATTCTGTTGTGGGGTTCTAGTTGCAGAAGTCTCATGAGCTATACCAAGTTCATTACAAAAGTCAGAAATATATGAATTTATAAATTCAGTGCCCTTGTCAGATCTGATCTTAGTAAGGGAATGATTCTTCTCATTGCTGAGCCTCCTGAGCAACTCTGGAAGCTTCACCTGTGTCTTCTTCTTATTTAACAAGAAAATAACCCAAGTATATCTAGAATAATCATCAATAACCACAAGGGTATATTTCCTACCATTCATACTCACAGGTGTTATAGGACCAAATAAATCCATGTGCAAGAGCTAAAGAATCCTATAAGTGGAGTGGGAAGCTTTCTCTTTGAATGAAGCTCTGACCTGCTTCCCTTCCTGACAAGCTTTGCACACATGGTCTTTGCTAAAAACTCCATTAGGTAGACCTTCAACAAGTGATTGTTGTTAGGAAAATTGTTGTATAGTTTTGATGAGTTAAAACAAACCAGAAGATGTAATAGGACCATCTGGACCTGTTAGCCAGATGATGATCTAGATTAGGACTTAGTCTAGGGGGAACTGCCAGACCAGAAGACTTCACCAGAAGAGTCACCAGAAGACCCCACCAGAGGACTTCACCAGAGGACTCCACCAGAACACTTCACCAGATGAGATCTGATCAGAGGCAGAGGACCTTCCCCAGACCAGACGAGTCCGGACCAGACGAGTCTGGTAGAACAAAAGATGCTCAGTTTGATCCCCTATTTCTACTGAGTATTCTGGTTGTTAACCAGATCAGGACCAGAAGATACCGAGGTTGCCTGGTGTCTGGTCTTGCCTTCTCTGGAGATAATCAGAGTTAGGCAGAGGAAGCATTTAACCATTGGTGATTCAAATCAAGTCAACAAGATCAGGATTGGAAAGTATCTGAACTCAATCAATCCAAGGATCCCACCAACCTAATCAATCAATTAGGGAATTGATTGATTGAGGCTTCCTTAAATAGAGGATCTGACTGGATTAGCTCTCCAACGGCTATTCCCTAATCCCCTCTATAAATACAAGAGTGCGATCACAAGAAAAGGCTCGAGAGAGACCCTACGCGCATAAGTCACAATCCAAGCTTTTGATAATCACTCTTAGCACTCTTATTTTTCACATTATATATCTACTCTTAAGGAGTTGTTGGACCTCAACCTATTCATCTATAAGATAAGGTTGAAGGCTGTTGATCTTTAGATCGAAGTTAGATCTAAAGAGTTTGTAAGAAGGAACTGGTACTTCACAATTCCAGTAAGTAAGTTGGTTGTTGGTTGGATAGTGAGACCCCTTTGATCAAGGGAGAGTGGACGTAGGATATTCAGATCTGAACCACTATATATCCGGTCTTATTTAATATTTTCTGCATTTAAATTCCTGTTTTTCATAATCTGCTCTTGTAAAAAGAAGTTGCCTAAGACATTTAACTTAAGCTTCCGCAATTTATCAATCTAGTGGGACCAACAAGTGGTATCAGAGCAGTGTGTCCAACGACCACTGCTTTGAAAAGCTTTTGGTGGTCACCGGGCAGATCCATTGCTCTTTATTGCTTTTGTTCAAATTCTTGTTAAATCCTTATTTTTGTCAAAATATCTGCAAAATCTTCTTACAAGAGCCGTAAGCTTCCAGAATTCTCTTTCGAGGATTACAGCCACTGGAGTTTCATGATGAGCAATCATCTTGGAGCTATTCACCACCGCATGTTAGATGTGGTAGAAAGTGGCCCAATTAAATTTTACTGGACTCCTATTGATAGTGGCAGGTCAGAGTCCAGGGAAGAAACTAGTGAAACTGCCCAGAAAGCTGCAGAGGACAGAGTCCCCAGGCAAAGAATTCTCATGAAAAAGGATGAGCTTGACAACGATGAAAGAAAACTTTACAATCTGGACCAGGTGGCACGGACTGAGATTATCAACACACTCACCAAGGAAGATATAGAGAAGGTCAGAACCTGTGCAACTGCAAAGGAGATGTGGGATAAACTTGCCCTACTCTGTGAAGGAACAGAGAAGATTAAAGATAATAAGCTCCAAGCTGTTCAACACTCATTTGACACTTTCAAGATGAAACCAGACGAGACCATTGACCAGCTGGATATGCGTCTCACAAACCTCCTGAACAAGGCTAGTGCCTTAGGTAAGACCTATTCAGAGAAAGAAATAAATAGTAAAATATTGCGTTCACTAACCAGCAGGTGGAGAATTAAAGTCACTGTGATCAAGGACAACAAGGATCTCAACACTCTGGATCATCATCTTCTGTTGTCTGATCTCAAAGCTTATGAATATGATCTTCAAGAGGAGGATCAAACAGAAGAGGTTTCCTCTTCTGGTCAGAAAGGAGTTGCATTCTCCTCAACTATCAAGTCTGATGTCAAGCCAAATGAGTCTACTGCAGATGACTTGAGCCTCAAGGAGCAGGTAGCACTTCTAACCCGTAAATTGGATAAAATGAGTTCAAAATATGGCAGGTACAAAAGGCATTGGAAGGAGTCTACCAGAGACAGGAAGAGTTCCTTCAAGCCTGCAGAAAACGAGAAGACATCTGGAGACTCAAGGGAGACCAGATTCAGAACTCCAGAAAGGAGGAGAGATGACAACCCTGGCAGCTCTGGGAGATCAGATTATCAGAGGAGGGATGGTAGCTCTGGCAGACCTGACTACCAGAGGAGAGAGAGTAGTCCAGCCAGATCAGACTACAACCAGAGGAGGAGAGAGCCAAGTCCTGGTCCCAGTGGAGACAATGCCTGCTACACATGCAACAAGACTGGTCACTACAGTTATGATTGTCCTCAACTTACTCATAGGGAAAGAGAAGAGAAAAGGATCAAGAGAGATAGGAGATATGCAGACAAGAGAGCATTACTGGCAGAAGCAGAGGAGGAGGATACTAGTTCCAGTTCTTCTTCTTCTGATTTCGGGTCTGATGATGATGTATGTCTGATGGCAGACATCAATGAGGTACAAGAAACTACCTTAGTTTTATCAAATTCCAAATATACTGAATCCTCTAATTCATCTGGTAACTCCAAAGAGTCTGATATGCAGCAAATGCTACCAGATCTCCAAAATTGTGTTCAATTATGTCAAAAACTTGAGAAAGAGAATGGTAGGCTCAAAACTGAAGTTTAATCCTTATCTCATGAACAAAAATCCACCAGAGAACTCATGAAAGATCATTCCAAAAAAGTCTCTGAACTTCAGGATAAGATCAAAGAAAGAGATACTCTGGTAGATCAAATCATGAAGGAAAAGAATTCTCAGGAGGATGAGCTCAATGAGCTTAGAGCCAAATACCAGACTCTTATCAAGGGAAAACAAGTTGAGCAAACTATTGAGTTACCTGTGCCCAGAGAAGATTCCTTGAAACCAGATGTTCTATCTATTATTTCAAGATCTTCTCAACGCATAAATGATAAGAGTGGTTTAGGATATCCTGGAATTATTAAAAGATCTCATAAATATTGCTTTACTAAAGACAAGTCTATAAGATCTGGTGAACTTGTGGAACTTCAGAATGAAGAGGATCCTTCTGATCGTATGGTGGTTCACAGACCTGGTTGGAAATGGGACCCCCCTGCTGATAATTCAAAACATAATCCAGAAGAGGTGAATGTTCTGGAAGAAAAAATTCTAGAGCATACAAGTCAGAAAAGAGAACCTATGAAGATTGATGGTTCTGTTCAGATGCCTAATCTGATTAGAGAACCTCAGAGGAATCCTAAAAGAGTGGAACCTAAGCAGATTAGGGGACCTCAAAAGGGAGACTCTAAGAGGAAATCTAACCAGAATATGAGATACCAGAGGAGGTATACTGAACCAGAGAACCTCAATCAGAATCAGGGATCTCAAAGGTGGAATGCTCCAAGAAGACTCCAGAACAGGAAACCTCAGAAGGAATCCTATCATCATAATAGATCCAATCCTCAGAACCAGAGTAGGTCTTCCAGACTCATCTATAGAAAACCAACTGATCTGGGTAGTTATGACACCAGAGATGGTTCTTCTAGGATGTACCCTTACAACCAGACCTTTAAGACCATGTCTTTGAGGCAGGCCATTCCAAAGGCCAGATTTGAGAAAAGGTACACCAGACCTGTTTATAGGAAATGTGTCCTTATAAGACCAGTAGTTCAATATATCATTGTAAGAGGACATGTTCTGGTAGATAGATTTGGAAGGAAGATAAGATCTCCTCATCCAACAAGGGATGATCTTTATCTATGGATTCCTACAAAACTGCAACTAACCAATCAGGACCCAGCACTAGTAGGGGACCTAATTGATTTCTCTGCAGGTAGATAAGAGCCCATTGGAGAAAGGACTTTCAAGCAACCATGTCTGGTACATTGATAGTGGATGTTCCAAGCACATGACCTTCCAGAAAGAAAATCTCCAAGATTTCAAGCCATTGAATGGGCCAAGAGTGATGTTTAGTGACAACAACTATGGAGTCACCAGAGGAGTTGGAAAGTTGACCTTTAATAGAGTATCTGTAGATGAAGTCTACTATGTTGAAGGACTCAAGCATAATCTGCTTTCTGTATCCCAATTTTGTGACAAGGGATACTCAGTGAAGTTCTCTAGTGATTCATGCACTGTCTTTTCTTCTGATTATAATGATATCTTGCTAATAGGCTTGAGGAAGGGTAACATTTATCTTACAGATTTTAGCAGTTTCCCAAGAAATGCTTGCCTGGCTGCAAAAGGATCTGTAGAGAACAATTGGATTTGGCACAAGAGATTGTGTCATCTGAACTTCAAAACACTGAACAAGATTGCCAGAAAATGTCTTATTCGAGGTCTTCCTAATGAAGTATTTAAGAAGGATCAGGTTTGTGATTCATGCCAGAAGGGTAAACAACCTGTTGGGATATGTTTTAGTTTTGATGATTTTCCAAAACAACATGTAATAGGTTTGAAAGCAGTCAGGATAGTATCTTTTGTTTCAGGTCAGGCTAGGTTAGCTCCTAGAGAATAGGCTGTCAGTTGAGAAGAACTCAGTTGAGGGAACACTCAGTTGAGGGGGAACTCAGCAACACAGCCTGAAGATATCAAGATGACACTAAGGAAAACTGACTGAAGCCATGCTTGCAACCTGAACCAGAAGAGAAGCCTAAAGAATGTCCCACTGAGTGTAAACCAGGCTGATCTAAGCTAAGTCAGGTGGACCACTCACTGAAGAGCATGATCAGGAGGATCAGTGCTGCACCAAGTAGGCCCTGAATGAGTCAGGCTACTGTGGTCAGGGAAGTTTGTCATTCAGCCTTATGACAAACTTCTTGGAAATGATCTTCAAACAGTCTCTGAAGGATAACTACACTGAAGACGTTCAGTTCACTGAAGATCATCAGTCAGTGAAGGAGGAAGCTACCTAAATTCAGTGGGTCTTGGTCAACCCACTGAGCAAAGATCCGTGAATCCAGGCCACGTGGACCAACCAGCACGAGGCAGCAACTCTGACACTGACAAAGGTTGAATTCCAAGAAAAGTGGTTGAAACCATTTAATGTTGGATTCAAATGTATCTTCCCTCCAACGGATACATTTAAATCCCCATTATAAATACAAGCTCATAGCTTCATTGTAAGGTGTGTGAAAGAAGAAAATAAACACCTACAAGCTGTGAGGGTGTGTTAGTTGTTAGGGAGTCATAAGGAAGTGTTACACACCCACGACACTGACCTTTAGGGTTATCACTTATATTCATTGAGTGTCAAGCTTGTAACTCTTAGCTTAGAGAGGTTTTCCTAATCTTAGCTTTAAGGCTAATACATTGTAAAGGAAAACCTCACCTAGTTGGAGAAAACCAAACCAAACTAAACCCTTTCAGAAGATTGTTAGGTTTGTAGTGAGGTGAGGAGAGGCAGCCCAGGGAGTGGCGTGAGTCCAGTTGTAAGTGCACCTTGGCACGTTAAAAACAAGAATCCCAAGTAGTGGATTTCCTGTTAAATCAGGCCGTGGATGTAAGAGCTTGAGTCTCTGAACCACGTTAAACTGAGCGTACTTATCTTTCAAAATATTTACTAAAGTATTGAGAAAATCAGCTCACTGAGAGCTTTGTTAAGAAAACTTTAGTTAAGCATTTGTCAGGGAGATCCAACTCACTGACTAAATCAGGCAAGGCACTCGAGAGTTCAGTCTCTCGAGTCACTGCCTTGTTCAGAGCCTGAGCTTTCAAGTCTCATCACTGACTTGATAGCTATGACTCTAAGCAACGCAGTGACTTGAGTATTCCGTCACTGAACTCAGCCAGGGTGCGGCGCGAAGGTTTTTAAAAAAAAATTGTGCTCCTGAATTCCCATTTTGCCCTGCGAAAACGGGAACATCAATTGGTATCAGAGCGGGTTGTTCACATGACCACTGATCCAGTTTTGTTAAGAAAAATGGTCAACCGAACATATCTTAAATATTTTAAACTATGGGAATTCCTGCATATTTCAAACTATTACTTGTGTTCTGACATTATTCTTGTAATAGAAAATCATTTGGTTAGAAGTTTTGGAATCATCAAAAAGGGGGAAATTGTTGGGATTTGTTTTAGTTTTGATGATTTTCCAAAACAACATGTAATAGGTTTGAAAGCAGTCAGGATAGTATCTTTTGTTTCAGGTCAGGCTAGGTTAGCTCCTAGAGAATAGGCTGTCAGTTGAGAAGAACTCAGTTGAGGGAACACTCAGTTGAGGGGGAACTCAGCAACACAGCCTGAAGATATCAAGATGACACCAAGGAGAACTGACTGAAGCCATGCTTGCAACCTGAACCAGAAGAGAAGCCTAAAGGATGTCCCACTGAGTATAAACCAGGCTGATCTAAGCTAAGTCGGGTGGACCACTCAGTGAAGAGCATGATCAGGAGGATCAGTGCTGCACCAAGTAGGCCCTGAATGAGTCAGGCTACTGTGGTCAGGGAAGTTTGTCATTCAGCCTTATGACAAACTTCTTGGAAATGATCTTCAAACAGTCTCTGAAGGACAACTACACTGAAGACGTTCAGTTCACTGAAGATCATCAGTCAGTGAAGGAGGAAGCTACTTAAAGTCAGTGGGTCTTGGTCAACCCACTGAGTCAAAGATCCGTGAATCCAGGCCACGTGGACCAACCAGCACGAGGCAGCAACTCTGACACTGACAAAGGCCAAATTCCAAGAAAAGTGGTTGAAACCATTTAATGTTGGATTCAAATGTATCTTCCCTCCAACGGATACATTTGAATCCCCATTATAAATACAAGCTCATAGCTTCATTGTAACGTGTGTGAAAGAAGAAAATAAACACCTACAAGTTGTGAGGGTGTGTTAGTTGTTAGGGAGTCATAAGAAAGTGTTACACACCCACGACACTGACCTTTGGGGTTATCACTTATATTCATTGAGTGTCAAGCTTGTAACTCTTAGCTTAGAGAGGTTTTCCTAATCTTAGCTTTAAGGCTAACACATTGTAAAGGAAAACCTCACCTAGTTGGAGAAAACCAAACCAAACTAAACCCTTTCAGAAGATTGTTAGGTTTGTAGTGAGGTGAGGAGAGGCAGCCCAGGGAGTGGCGTGAGTCCAGTTGTAAGTGCACCTTGGCACGTTAAAAACAAGAATCCCAAGTAGTGGATTTCCTGTTAAATCAGGCCGTGGATGTAAGAGCTTGAGTCTCTGAACCACGTTAAACTGAGCGTACTTATCTTTCAAAATATTTACTAAAGTATTGAGAAAATCAGCTCACTGAGAGCTTTGTTAAGAAAACTTTAGTTAAGCATTTGTCAGGGAGATCCAACTCACTGACTAAATCAGGCAAGGCACTCGAGAGTTCAGTCTCTCGAGTCACTGCCTTGTTCAGAGCCTGAGCTTTCAAGTCTCATCCCTGACTTGATAGCTATGACTCTAAGCAACGCAGTGACTTGAGTATTCCGTCACTGAACTCAGCCAGGGTGCGGCGCGAAGGTTTTTAAAAAAAAATTGTGCTCCTGAATTCCCATTTTGCCCTGCGAAAACGGGAACATCAATTGGTATCAGAGCGGGTTGTTCACATGACCACTGATCCAGTTTTGTTAAGAAAAATGGTCAACCGAACATATCTTAAATATTTTAAACTATGGGAATTCCTGCATATTTCAAACTATTACTTGTGTTCTGACATTATTCTTGTAATAGAAAATCATTTGGTTAGAAGTTTTGGAATCATCAAAAAGGGGGAAATTGTTGGGATTTGTTTTAGTTTTGATGATTTTCCAAAACAACATGTAATAGGTTTGAAAGCAGTCAGGATAGTATCTTTTGTTTCAGGTCAGGCTAGGTTAGCTCCTAGAGAATAGGCTGTCAGTTGAGAAGAACTCAGTTGAGGGAACACTCAGTTGAGGGGGAACTCAGCAACACAGCCTGAAGATATCAAGATGACACCAAGGAGAACTGACTGAAGCCATGCTTGCAACCTGAACCAGAAGAGAAGCCTAAAGGATGTCCCACTGAGTATAAACCAGGCTGATCTAAGCTAAGTCGGGTGGACCACTCAGTGAAGAGCATGATCAGGAGGATTAGTGCTGCACCAAGTAGGCCCTGAATGAGTCAGGCTACTGTGGTCAGGGAAGTTTGTCATTCAGCCTTATGACAAACTTCTTGGAAATGATCTTCAAACAGTCTCTGAAGGACAACTACACTGAAGACGTTCAGTTCACTGAAGATCATCAGTCAGTGAAGGAGGAAGCTACTTAAAGTCAGTGGGTCTTGGTCAACCCACTGAGTCAAAGATCCGTGAATCCAGGCCACGTGGACCAACCAGCACGAGGCAGCAACTCTGACACTGACAAAGGCCAAATTCCAAGAAAAGTGGTTGAAACCATTTAATGTTGGATTCAAATGTATCTTCCCTCCAACGGATACATTTGAATCCCCGTTATAAATACAAGCTCATAGCTTCATTATAACGTGTGTGAAAGAAGAAAATAAACACCTACAAGTTGTGAGGGTGTGTTAGTTGTTAGGGAGTCATAAGAAAGTGTTACACACCCACGACACTGACCTTTAGGGTTATCACTTATATTCATTGAGTGTCAAGCTTGTAACTCTTAGCTTAGAGAGGTTTTCCTAATCTTAGCTTTAAGGCTAACACATTGTAAAGGAAAACCTCACCTAGTTGGAGAAAACCAAACCAAACTAAACCCTTTCAGAAGATTGTTAGGTTTGTAGTGAGGTGAGGAGAGGCAGCCCAGGGAGTGGCGTGAGTCCAGTTGTAAGTGCACCTTGGCACGTTAAAAACAAGAATCCCAAGTAGTGGATTTCCTGTTAAATCAGGCCGTGGATGTAAGAGCTTGAGTCTCTGAACCACGTTAAATTGAGCGTACTTATCTTTCAAAGTATTTACTAAAGTATTGTGAAAATCAGCTCACTGAGCTTTGTTAAGAAAACTTTAGTTAAGCATTTGTCAGGGAGATCCAACTCACTGACTAAATCAGGCAAGGCACTCGAGAGTTCAGTCTCTCGAATCACTGCCTTGTTCAGAGCCTGAGCTTTCAAGTCTCATCCCTGACTTGATAGCTCTGACTCTGAGCAACGCAGTGACTTGAGTATTCCGTCACTGAACTCAGCCAGGGTGCGGCGCGAAGGTTTTTAAAAAAAATTGTGCTCCTGAATTCCCATTTTGCCCTTCGAAAATGGGACCATCAATTGGTATCAGAGCGGGTTGTTCACATGACCACTGATCCAGTTTTGTTAAGAAAAATGGTCAACCGAACAGATCTTAAATATTTTAAACTATAGGAATTCCTGCATATTTCAAACTATTACTTGTGTTCTGACATTATTCTTGTAATAGAAAATCATTTGGTTAGAAGTTTTGGAATCATCAAAAAGGGGGAAATTGTTGGGATATGTTTTAGTTTTGATGATTTTCCAAAACAACATGTAATAGGTTTGAAAGCAGTCAGGATAGTATCTTTTGTTTCAGGTCAGGCTAGGTTAGCTCCTAGAGAATAGGCTGTCAGTTGAGAAGAACTCAGTTGAGGGGGAACTCAGCAACACAGCTTGAAGATATCAAGATGACACCAAGGAGAACTGACTGAAGCCATGCTTGCAACCTGAACCAGAAGAGAAGCCTAAAGGATGTCCCACTGAGTGTAAACCAGGCTGATCTAAGCTAAGTCAGTGGACCACTCAGTGAAGAGCATGATCAGGAGGATCAGTGCTGCACCAAGTAGGCCCTGAATGAGTCAGGCTACTGTGGTCAGGGAAGTTTGTCATTCAGCCTTATGACAAACTTCTTGGAAATGATCTTCAAACAGTCTCTGAAGGACAACTACACTGAAGACGTTCAGTTCACTGAAGATCATCAGTCAGTGAAGGAGGAAGCTACCTAAAGCCAGTGGGTCTTGGTCAACCCACTGAGTCAAAGATCCGTGAATCCAGGCCACGTGGACCAACCAGCACGAGGCAGCAACTCTGACACTGACAAAGGCCAAATTCCAAGAAAAGTGGTTGAAACCATTTAATGTTGGATTCAAATGTATCTTCCCTCCAACGGATACATTTGAATCCCCATTATAAATACAAGCTCATAGCTTCATTGTAAGGTGTGTGAAAGAAGAAAATAAACACCTACAAGCTGTGAGGGTGTGTTAGTTGTTAGGGAGTCATAAGGAAGTGTTACACACCCACGACACTGACCTTTAGGGTTATCACTTATATTCATTGAGTGTCAAGCTTGTAACTCTTAGCTTAGAGAGGTTTTCCTAATCTTAGCTTTAAGGCTAACACATTGTAAAGGAAAACCTCACCTAGTTGGAGAAAACCAAACCAAACTAAACCCTTTCAGAAGATTGTTAGGTTTGTAGTGAGGTGAGGAGAAGCAGCCCAGGGAGTGGCGTGAGTCCAGTTGTAAGTGCACCTTGGCACGTTAAAAACAAGAATCCCAAGTAGTGGATTTCCTGTTAAATCAGGCCGTGGATGTAAGAGCTTGAGTCTCTGAACCACGTTAAACTGAGCGTACTTATCTTTCAAAGTATTTACTAAAGTATTGTGAAAATCAGCTCACTGAGAGCTTTGTTAAGAAAACTTTAGTTAAGCATTTGTAAGGGAGATCCAACTCACTGACTAAATCAGGCAAAGCACTCGAGAATTCAGTCTCTCGAGTCACTGCCTTGTTCAGAGCCTGAGCTTTCAAGTCTCATCACTGACTTGATAGCTTTGACTCTGAGCAACGCAGTGACTTGAGTATTCCGTCACTGAACTCAGCCAGGGTTCGGCGCGAAGGTTTTTTAAAAAAATTGTGCTCCTGAATTCCCATTTTGCCCTTCGAAAACGGGACCATCACAACCTAAGACATACTTTAAGGATGTCCAGAGCACAACCACAACAAGAGTACTTCAACTACTTCACATGGACCTGTTTGGACCTGTTTCTCCTCTCAGTTTCAGTGGAAGGAAGTACACCTTGGTGATAGTAGATGACTTTTCAAGATACACTTGGGTAGTGTTCTTGTTTAAGAAAAATGAAACTATCACAAAGCTGCCAGAATTCTTCAAGCAGATTCAGAATGAGCAGAACCAGAGCATAGTCAGAATCAGAAGTGATAAAGGGAAATAGTTTTTGAATTCACACATTGCAGATTACTGCAAGGACCATGGGATCTTTCATGAGACATCTGCTGCCAGAACACCCCAACAAAATGGAGTAGCAGAAAGGAGTAATAGAACCCTTAAAGAGGCTGCAAGAACTCTTCTGGCAGAGTACAACACTCCACAAAGGTTTTGGGCAGAGGCCATTAATACAACTTGCTATACTCAGAACAGATGCCTAATTGCCCAGAGACATAATAAGACTCCATATGAGGTATGGAAAGGTAAAACCCTATCTGTTTCATATTTTCATGTATTTGGATGTAAGTGTTTCATCCATGACAATGGGAAATCTAAATTAAAAACTTTTGATTCTAAAGTGGCAGATGGAATATTCTTGGGATATTCCAGCACCAGTAAAGCTTTTAGAGATTTTAATAAGAATTCACTTTGTGTGGAAGAAACACCTCATGTTGTTTTTGATGAATCTGCTTTTGAGTGCAAGGTGGATTTAAAGTCTTCTGATGAGAAACAAAATCAGACTACTCCCAGAGTAATCAAGGTCAATCCACATATTCTTGATTCAGATTCAGATTCAGATGATGACCCATCTCCTGGTTCTCTGAAGCAAAAGTCTTCACAAGAAGCAGAACCAGAAGAGGTTGGAACTCCTGTAGGGGGAAGCTCTTCTGCCGGAGGTGATAATCACCAAGGTACTGCAAAAGATGATCAACCAGGCAAGACCACGGGAAGGAGGACCCTGGTTGATCACCCCAATGACCTGATCCTTGGAGATCCAACTAAGGGTGTCCAGACTAGGAGAACTCTTAACTTAGCTGCCTTATTCAGTTGCTATGTGTCCCTGATTGAGCCCAAGAACATCAAGGAAGCACTGAAAGATTCAAATTGGATTGTTGCTATGCAAGAGGAGTTGAATCAATTCACCAGACAGGATGTTTGGGAGCTGGTAGACAGACCAAGACATCAAAAGGTGATAGGCACTAAGTGGGTTTTCAAGAATAAGAAAGATGAGAATGATGTCATTACTAGGAACAAGGCAAGGCTAGTGGGTCAGGGCTATTCTCAGTCTGAAGGAATAGACTATGATGAGACATTTGCTCCTGTTGCCAGACTAGAAGCCATCAGATTGTTCTTAGCATATGCTGCTCACATGAAGTTCAAAGTATACCAGATGGATGTGAAATCTACATTTCTTAATGGGATTCTCATTGAGGAAGTGTATGTGGAACAACCTCCTGGTTTTGAACAAGGTGACAAGGTGTTTAAGCTTAAGAAAGCTCTTTATGGGCTGAAGCAGGCACCCAGAGCATGGTATGACACTCTATCTCAGTTTCTTCTGGACAATGGTTTTACTAAAGGTAAGATTGATAGGACCTTGTTTAGGAAAGAAGAAGAAAAGGACATCCTTCTGGTCCAAATATATGTTGATGACATTATATTTGGATCCCCTAACAAGAAGCTGTGTGAGAAGTTTGGTGAGCTCATGCAGAGTCAGTTTGAGATGTCTATGATGGGTGAAATTAATTACTTTTTAGGTTTGCAGGTAAAGCAATCAGAGAAGGGAATTTTCATAAATCAGGCAAAGTACATCAGAAACATGTTAGAGAAATTTGGAGTAGGATCTGGCAAAGTAGCTAAGATCCCTATGATGACAAATTTCAACATGGATCCAGATGAGTCTGGAGAGAGTGTGGACCAGACTCAATACAGAGCACTTATTGGTTCTCTTCTGTACCTGACTGCAAGCAGACCAGATATTACCTTTGCTGTAGGAGTGTGTGCCAGATTTCAAGCTAACCCTAAGAAAAGTCATTTGGAAGCAGCTAGGAAGATATTGAAATATCTTAAGGGAACAGTGAATTTAGGATTATGGTATCCTGCAGATGACAACTTAGAATTGAGTGGTTATTCAGATTCAGACTATGGTAGATGGAGAATAGATAGAAAGTCTATAAGTGGAACATGCCAATTTTTAGGGAATAAATTGGTATCTTGGTTTTCTAAGAAGCAGACTTCAGTTGCTACATCAACAACAGAAGCAGAGTATATGGCTGCAGGGAGCTGTTGTTCACAACTACTCTGGATTAGTCAACAGCTTAGGGACTACCAAATTAAAGCCAAGGATATTCCTATATTCTGTGATAGTAATAGTGCAATTGCCATCACCCAGAATCCAGTTCTTCATACCAGGTGTAAACATGTTGACATAAGGCATCATTTTATCAGAGATCATGTTGAGAAGGGAGATATAAGGATGGAAAAGATTGCAACAGAGAAGCAGAGAGCAGATATTTTAACTAAGCCTTTGGTTGAGACCAGATTCAGAGAGTTAGCTTTTGAGTTGGGATTATTGGATCCAGAGACAGATTTGTTTTAGGGGGAACATCATAGAAGTATCCCTTATTTATACCTTACTCCATATTCTTTGTTATTTAAAACTAACATACCTGCAGATTAGACATATCAGAGAAGTTACATCTCCAGATGAGGTATGCACCAGGTGACACTTGTCTCAGATGAGGTGCTGAGTCAGATTCCAGAAAAGTCCGGAGTCTTCTCTGACCAGGACCAGATGGGTTCCATCAGAGGAGATGTAACACCAGACTAGCTGTGGTATCATCTGGTTACAATATCAGGTGACAGGTATGTCTTTACTTTTTTGGCCTCTGATCATTGGGATACACTTTTCAAATTAGTAAGTACACTCAAAACGTTTCAACTTCGGAGTGTATTTAAGACTAGGGTATAAGGCCTAGGCAATCATTTCACTTTTTCTCTTGACTGCCACAAAATCCCTTTATACCTAGTCCCAATGACCACGCCTACGCACCAGATTAAATCTGTATCTCGCCTTTCATCGTGACCATCAGATTTAATCGATGTGCAATATGTCAATCAATTTAAAAATTGATTTTGTTCCCTAAATTAAATTTTGAAAATACACGCGTTCACACCTCATTTATTAATCAAGCCACACGTCTTGTCCTATTTAAATCAAAATTCTATTCAATTTGTCCTTTCACGTTTCATATCTTTTCAAGCCCTAACTTTCTCTCTGCAAGTCTCTCGATCTCTCTCTTTCTCTCTCTCACAGCAATGGCACCCAAGTGCAATTTCGATCCAGACCATGTTTGCAAGAAGCTCAAAACTGAAATGGTGGTGGACTTCTATTCTACCAAGAATCCAGCCGCACTGGAGATTTTGGAGCTACTCCGACGTTCTGGGCTGGAGGAGTTGATTTCAAAGGTTCCCAAGGATCTGCGCACCTTGGATGGATATGCTGCTCAGTTCCTTATCCGGATGAAGATCCATGAAGACCATATCTCATCCAAGATTGATTCGGAGGATGTCGTTTTCTCGAAGGCAGATTTTTGTAGCCTTTTTGGTAACCTTTCTGCGGAAGGTGTGGATCCATTGAAGTACAAAGAAGGAGAGGTGTTGGATTCCTTCAAGATATTTGCCAGAAATTCATGCCAGAATATTACTAAGGGCTTCTTGGACAAGCATCTTAGGCAGAAGTATAAGGTTTTATTTGACATTGTGGTGAAGATTCTCATGTGTGAGAGCCATAGCATAGATGCCATCTTCAATGGCAGGCTCTGTATTATGAGGGCCATTCTGGATGGTGCCCAATGTAACTGGGCTGAGTTTTTCTGGGGAGTGCTGAGAAAGAACAAGGTGAAGGTCCAGAAGGAAGAATGCCCCCAGTTGCCAGGAGAGCAACAATTTGTGTTCAATGCTAATGTATCATTGGGTACAAAGCTCACCTTAATTTTGGACTTAATCATTCCAGAGAAGAAGTGGAGATATTCCTGGTGTAAGGGCTTCCATAAGTCCAAAATTATGTTCTCTAAGGATGGTCCCCTTCATGGCCATCCTGATTCTGATGGTGAGCAAGCCATCCCTGCCCCTCCTATTCAAGCCATTCCCTCACCTGCTAAGGGGCAGAAGCAGCAGAAGAAGTAGCAGAGTTCGAAGCAAGCTGTTGGAGCAACTGGTTCCTCAACAGTTGTCTTCTCTGGTTCCTCGGAGGAGGACCAGATTCCCCTTCTAAATATCTTGAAGAAGAAGGGTGAAGTTGCTGAGGCTGCTAAGAAGGCTGGAGCAGCCAAGAGGAAGAGGCCAGAGGAGGCCAAGAGAGGCTCTGCTAAGAAGCACCGAACTAGCAGAAAGGCCAAGAAAACTCTTCTGGTGGATGAGCCATCAGAGGAAGAAGGGGAAGAAGAGGTTGAGCCTCTTAAGAAGAAATCCCAGGCCAAGAGAGCCATTCTTCAAGAGTCAGACTCTGGCTCTGATCTTGGAGAGGCCTTGGAGAAGGCAATTGATGAGGCTTCTCATATGATGGAGGATGCTTCTGCTCCATAGCATGTTGTGCCTGCTGATGTTGACTCAGCAGAGGTAAACCCTTCCAACCCATCCTCTATTCCCCCCTCTGCTCATGTTAACCTAGTTACCCCCACTACTTCACCACCAGACACCCAATCACAACCCATATCTTCTGCTCCTGGTGCCCCTATATCATCACCAGAGCAGACCTTACCAGACACACCAATATACACTACTTCAGCCATCCCTCAAACACATTCTCCCCCACCTTCCCAAATACCTCTAAATACAAATCCCTCTCCCCCAGCTTCTGTACCAGAGGTGCCATCAACCTCTTCTGGTGCAGATATTCCCCTTCCAAACACTTCCACATCACAACTTACTACCAACAAACCTAACTTAGGGTTTTGGTTTCAGTTTGGATTCCAACTAAGTTGAGACTATCCTTACAGGGCAAAGCTATGCTAAGGATTGGATAATCTCTCTAAGCTTAAGATAATGCTAGTTCGCTCTTGGAATACAGAATAACTCTCAGTATCTAAGAAATACTTGGGAAATTTAGATGGTTTCGAGTGCTTCTTCTAAAGACTGAATGCTTTGAGTGCTTGAGAGTTTGAGTAATTTCTGGCTTGGAAATTTCCCGTAACCTTGAATGGGTTCAAGGCCTTCTGTATTTATAGGTGATTTGAAAACTATCCGTTGGAGAGATAGCCTTCTAGTCATCTATGTAGAGTGACTTAAATGGACATATCTTCATGTAGCAGCCGTCCTTGCATGGAATTAGGTAGTTGCATTAAATGCTTGCCCGTTGAATATACAGTCTGAAGTTAGTCTTCGTGTCAGGTTTCGTACATGCGTGTCCTTCCTGGATTGGTCCACATCATCAGGTTGGTGAGAATGTCAGAACTTAGTCCGAGGCTTCAAGCTTGTCTTATTAAGTCCTTTTTGTCTCTAGCACAACGGTCTTATCCTGATGCTGACATTCCTTTTGCATTGATTGGCTCTACTCCAAGTCTTCCCATAAACTCAGTATCATCATGTTCCCTTCAGGACTGAGTTAGTAATGACCTCAGGGTCATACTCTTCATCACTGATACTTACTCAGCCAGCTTAGTAGACTGCCATAAGTTCAGGATGGTAATCTTCGTCTTCAGGCTCTTGTCTTGATTGTCATCAGTAAGTGCTCCTCTTACTGAGTACCTGTGAAGTGTAAAATGACTAAGTACAAGACCTAACCACGACTAGCCTGACAAAGACAAACAAAGGCAAATCATCTTTTCAGAGGCTTTGGGATCTTAATCAAAACTGACAATGTCCCAACACTTTTATACAAAGAAGGATGATCTGAAGGAGGGTTATCTTGTTGAGAAAGTTTGACACTTGGACAAGATGTTGTAGGGCATGACTTGCTAGAAGTAAGATTTGTACACTAAAAAAGTTCTTTAACATATTTGGATTGAGACAACTTATAACTATGAAGAGCCACATAAGCCTCAATTCCCATGAAATAATTGACCTCACCCAAGTGTTTAAGTGAAAAATGAGCATTAAGCATTGTAATCAATTTACGTATTGTTGGGACAATATCAGTTTTGATTAAATCCCAAAACCCCTGAAAAGATGTTATGCCTTAGCAAGTCAAGCTAGTCTTTGTTAGGTTAGCACTTAGCTATTTTACAATTCACAGGAACTCAATGAGAGGAATACTCATTGATGACAATCAAGTCTGAAGCCTGAAGGCGCAGAGCACCATCCTGAACTTACGACAGTCCTTCTAAGCTGGCTGAGTAAGTGTCAGTGATGAAGAGTATGACCTTTAGGTCATTACTAACTCATTCCTGAAGGGAACATGATGACACTGAGTAATGGGAAATACTTGGAGTAGGGCCAAGCAATGCAAAAGGAATGTCAGCATCAGGACAAGACCGTTGTGCTCGAGACAAAAAGAACTTAATGAGACAAGCCTGAAGCCCAGGAATGAGTTCTGAAATTCTCACCAACCTGAGACGTGGACCAATCCAGGAAGGACATGCACATGCGGACCTGACATGAAGACTGAGTTCAGACTGCACTTTTCAACGGGCAAGCATTAAATGGAGCATTAATTGCAATTACCTAATCTATGCAAGGACAGCTACTGCATGGGAGATACGTCTATTGAACAACCCTACGAAGATGACTAGAAGACTATCTCTTCTAATGGATAGTTTTCAAATCCATCTATAAATAAAGAAGGCCTTGAACCTATTCAAGGTTACGGGAAATTTCCAAGCCAGAAATTACTCAAACTCTCAAGCATTCAAAGCACTCAGCGTTCTAAAAGAAGCACTCAAAACCAGATAAATTTCCCAAGTGTTTCTTAGATTAGTGTGAGTTATTATGTATTCCACTGAGCTTTCAAGCCATACCTTAAGCTTAGAGTGATTATCCATCCTTAGCATAGCTTAGTCTTGTAAGGATAATCACACCTTAGTTGGAATCCAAACTAAAATCAAAACCCTCCAGCCAGGTTTGTTGGTTGAAGTTGTTTAGTGAAGTTAGGAAGGAGTTTGTGTAGGTCAGTGAGGTTAGCTGATCTTGGTGCACCTTGGCACGTTAAAAAGCAAGTTAATCCCAAGTAGTGGATTATCATGTTCAATCAGGACCGTGGACGTAGGAGCTTGAGTCTCTAAACCATGTTAAACTCCTTGTGTTCTTACTGCTTTGATATTGTCCTTAATTGCTTATGTGTTTAAGTCATTCATTACATAAGCTTTATCAGGCTTGAATCAATCAGCCTGATCATTAACTTGAACACTGCCCCTACTAATCACTACTTCAGAATTGAGTAACCAAGTTTTTAGAAACCACGCATTTCCGCACTGAACTCAAGTTAATAGTTTGCCAACTGACCAGCATTCAGTGCAGTCAGTAGGCGTGTTATCAACCCTGAGTTCTTTATTACTCTGAGCAAAGGGGACTCAGTCAGTTTGAAAGTGAGAAAAATTGGTATACGTGTATTCCCCCCCATACACATATCCCTCAGTTTTGTACCGGGACCAACAAGTGGTATCAGAGTAGTGGTTCAAAAGACCACTGACTTTGAATACTAATAGTTTCAGAGGTGAAACTGTTGGTGGTCATTGAACAGATCTGAGTTTGCTTTTCATAAAACTTGCATCATCATGACTTCGAGGAGACTTGAAGCTTCATTACCTGAATTCTCTGTTTCTAACTTTGTCTACTGGAAGTTCAGACTTAAGGCACATCTAGATGCCATCCATGACCACATGCCGCATGTTATCAAGGAAAGGCCTATCAAGATCACTATCCCTAATGTCAGAGGACTAGGGTACAAACATCTTGACATTGGCGTACAGGTTCCTAAGGAGAGGAAGGATATGACCAATGATGAAATCAAAATAGTGGGACTGGACAATGTGGCCAAAAATATCATCTTGCATACGGTACTTTTCTAGGAATCAGCGAGGCTGATGAACTTAAACACGGCTAAGGAGGTCTGGGTTGAGCTGACCAGGATGTGCGAAGGGTCGGAAAAGATAAAGGAGAACAAGAGGAATATTGCCATTCAGAAGTTCGAAGCATTCGAGATGTTGCCTGATGAGACGATAAATCAGATGGAGTCAAGATTCATCAAGTTGATGAATGAGTTGGTGATGTTGGACAAGGATGTTCCAAAGAGAGATGTTGTTTCTAAGATCCTGAATGCCCTTCTTGATAGATGGGACAACAGTGTAATTATGCTAAAGAATACTCAGGATATGAGTAACATAACTTTTTCTTTACTTTTTTCAGAGCTTAAAGCACTGGAATATGATCTCAACAAGAGAAAGAAGAAAGTTTAGCAAGAAGAAGAAGAGAAAGAGAAAGCTCCTGAGAAAAGCATGGCGTTCAAAGCCAAGTCAGAACCTGATGAATCTTCGTCAAAGTCACTGATGGAGATGAGCAAGGAAGAGCTTGCTGAGGAGTACAGCCTGATGGCCAGACGCTTTGAGAAGCTTAATTCCAGGTTTGGTCGTTATAAGAAATATTATCAGGATACTCGTGACAGGAAACCTGAAGGAACCCACCAAAGCTCACGGAGATATGAGGAAAGAAGAAACACTGACCAGAGGAGAGATTGTGGCGATGAAAGAAGATATTCAGACCCAAAGCCCGATCGAAGAGATGAACAGAGACGTACTCGTGATGATAGGCACTCAGGCAAGACTTGAAAGCTCATCTAGACCAAAGGAACCTAACTCAAGAAGGAACCCTGAGCCGAGAAAGGAAAGAGGTTATGAGCAAGCTGCATGTTACAACTGTAACAAGAATGGGCACTATCAGTATGACTGCCCAGATCTGAGTACAAGGGAAAGAGAAGACATGAGGGCCAAGAGAGAGCAGAGGTACGCTGACCGGAGAGCATTGCTTGCTGGGGAAGCTACAGACTCAGATGGTCCTGAGGAGAGGTCGCCTGAACTATTTTCTGATGATGAGTACGATGATGTGTGTCTAATGGCAAGGGAAAGCCTGAGGTAATATCTAACTTTGTTTGTGGTTCATACACTAGTCAAAACCCTGAGCCTAGCTCAGAGTCAGCCAGATAAATGAACCTTCAGATTTGTTTGGATCAATTGATGGTTGATTTCTCCAGGTTGCAGGAAACTAATATCTTTTTGGTAGAGGAGAACCAGAAATTGAGTACTAAGGTTCAAAACCTAAATGATCAACTCACTTAGTCAAATATGAAAGAGTCAGCTCAAATTGTGAGACTAACTCAGGAGATTGACATGATCAATGCTGAGCGTCTTCCAAGAGAGAAGATTCTGAAAGAACTGGCTGATGAAGAGCTGGTCAGGAAGGAAGAGCTGAAAGTACTCAAAGGTAAGTTTGATGACCTCTTTTCCAGGCATGAAATCCTGAAAAAGAGTGAGGACTCTCTCAAGCAAAAGGTTGCAGCAATGAATAAATTCTCAGTGGCTAGAGAGGAAATAAATAGTAGCCAGATGCTTGGGAATGAGAAAAAGGGACTTGGATATGTTCCTAAAAAATCCTCACAGGGTCAATCTCATGTTGCTTCAGGGAGCAACACTGAGAGAGTTTTTGTTCAGGCAGGCCAAAATATAAATAAGGTTGTACTTCAGGCCCGCCAGACTGATAAGGGCAAAGAAACTGTTGACACGGTCAGGGTTGCGCCCAAGGTTGCTAAGTCAAAACCCAAGGGAAAGGCCAAGCAACCAAAGGAGGCCCCTGAGAGCTCAGGCCAGAGAAAATACCTGCAGGAAAGGCCAAACATGATGACTCCCCCATGGTTTTGGCATCCTGAGGCCTTTAACTATTTTTCATTCCCCCACTTGCCTAGGGGAACAGAAAACAGGGTCCTTATCAAGAACAAGCCCAAAGACCTGCTGCGCCCAGACCTGGGAAGAATAGGAGGCCAGCCCAAAAGGCACCCACTCAGGCTCCTGTAAAGCCTAAGCCTAGCACTCATACACCATCTTCCTCTCAGGCTAAGAAGAAGAAAGTAGTGTATGTTGATGTTTCAGGGAGACAGATATACCACTCTGAGGCAATCAGGGTTGTGAAGCAAGTTTGGATCCCGAAGGGTACAACTGACACAATGAGACCCAACACCCAATGGGTACCTAAAGCCTGTTGTTTACAGGCTACTATGGATCACAACAAGAGAAGAGGAGACTCAACCAAGGTTGTTTGGTACCTAGACAGTGGTTGCTCAAGGCATATGACTGGAATGAAAAGTCTTCTCCAAGAATTTCAAGCTAAAGATGGTCCCAGGTAATCTTTGGTGATAACTCAAAAGGTTTTACTAAAGGTTTTGGTGTCTTGGTAATAGGTACAGTCAGAGTGGAGAATGTGTCCTTTGTGGAAGGACTGAAGCATAACCTGTTGTCAGTAAGTCAGTTCTGTGACAAAGGTTTCAGTGTTGAGTTCTCATCGAATATATGTTCAGTCAAGGACAAATCAACACAAGTGCTTCTATCAGGTATTAGGAGAGGTAATGTTTATCTTGCTAATTGGAGCAAGACTATTCACAATACTTTTTTGTTGCTAAAAGCTCCTTAGAGCTCAGTTGGCTATGGCATAAAAGATTAAGCCATCTGAACTTCAAGATTCTTAACAAAATCTCTAGACAGTCACTTGTTGAAGGTCTACCTAATGAAGTTTTTAGCAAAAATCATGTGTGTAAAGCTTGTCTGGAAGGGAAGCAGGTCAGAGCATCATTCAAGGAGAAAGCTTCCTTCTCCACTGACAGAGTTCTTCAGCTTTTACACATAGATTTATTTGGCCCTGTAACACCTGTGAGTATGAATGGTAGGAAATACACCCTTGTGGTTATTGATGATTATTCTAGATATACTTGGGTTATTTTCTTGTAAAATAAAAAAGAAACACAGGTGAAGCTTCCAGAGTTGCTCATAAGACTCAGCAATGAGAAGAATCAATCTATTACTAAGATCCGATCTAACAAGGGGACTGAATTTATAAATTCATATATTTATGATTTCTTTAATGAACTTGGTATTGCTCATGAGACTTCTGTAGCTAGAACCCCACAACAAAACGGTGTTGCTGAAAGGAGTAACAGGACACTAAAGGAAGCTGCCAAGACCATGCTGGCTGAGTCAGGATTGCCCAAGAAGTCTTGGGCTGAGGCAATCAACACTGCATGCTACACTCAGAACAAATCCATGCTGAACAAACAACATGCACAGACCCCATATAAGACATGGAACAAGAGGAAGCCTCGCATTTCTTATTTCCATATTTTTTGTTGTAAATGTTTCATCCTCAACAATGAGAAGACCCAGTTGAAAGCCTTTGATATCAAATCTGATGAAGGAATATTCTTAGGATATTCTGAAGTCAGTAAAGCCTTCAGGGTTTACAACTGTAGGACCCTTGTTGTGGAAGAATCACCACATATTGTGTTTGATGAATCTGTCACTGAGTCCAGGATAAGAGTGTTGAATCCTGACACTGAGGAGGTCACAAGGAGAGTGACAAGACTGAGCTTAAAGAATCAACCTAATCCAAAGGTCAAAACTGTGCCAATTCCAAGATGGGATGATGACGACGATCAGGAAGATGACTCAAGAGCCACTCCTAAGCCCAGCGCATCAGGGACAGTTGAGCCTCAGACTGGGGAACATGCTCAACCTGAGGTAAGTACTGTCTATGAAGATGCGGTCACAGCTGAGACGGTTCCTGAGTCATCTCATCAAGGGGTAATCAATGTCCCTGACATTGAGTTGGTAAATCCCTTGGTATAGACTCAGGATCATCCCCTTCTGTTCAATATCCTGAATTCTATGAACATGTAGACACTAACATTGCAGGTACTTCAGGAACAACTCCTGGTAAAAGAACATGGCTAGAGGACCATCCCATTGACCAAGTCATTGGTGATCCAACTGAGGGAGTCAGGACCCGATGGTTCCATGGTGAGAGCGCATTGTTCTGTTGCTTTCTCTCTGAGCAAGAGCCTCAGAACATTGAAGAAGATCTCACTGACTCGAACTGGATCATAGTCATGCAAGAGGAGTTGAATCAGTTCACATGGAATCAAGTTTGGGAACTGGTAGAAAGACCTAGGCATCAAGGTGTTATTGGTACCAAGTGGGTCTTCAAGAACAAGAAGGATGAGAGTGGTGTTGTAATAAGGAACAAGACAAGATTGGTTGCAAAGGGGTATTGTCAGTCTGAAGGGATAGACTATGATGAGACCTTTGCTCCAGTGGCTAGGTTGGAAACTATCAAGTTGTTCCTTGCATATGCAACATACAAGAAGTTTAAGGTGTATCAAATGGACGTCAAGAGTGTCTTCCTGAATGGTGTACTCAATGAAGAGGTATATGTTGAACAAACTCCTGGGTTTGAGGTTGGAGATAGAGTATATCATTTGAAGAAAGCACTCTATGGACTTAAGCAAGCTCCTAGAGCTTGGTATGATACCCTCTCTCAATTCCTGACTAACCACGGGTTCAAGAAGAGAACCGTGGATAGGACTTTGTTCAGGATCATTGAAGGTGATAATATTCTCTTGGTCCAGATTTATGTGGATGACATAATATTTGGATCACCAAATCATTAACTCTGTGAGAAATTCTCTAAGTTGATGACTGGTAAATTTGAGATGGCAATGATGGGAGAGATGAACTTTTTTTTAGGATTGCAGGTCAAGCAGACTGATCAAGGGATTTTCCTTAATCAGGTCAAGTATACAAGAGACTTGATTCAGAAGTTTGGAGTTCAGAATAGCAATCCATCTAGGATCCCAATGAACATCCATTGGAAGATGGATCCTGACACTGAAGGGACTTCAGTGAATCAGACTGAGTACCGAGGGCTGATAGGATCATTGTTGTACCTGACTGCAAGTAGGCCTGACATTACTTTTGTGGTTGGTGTGTGTGCTAGGTATCAGTCTGACCTCAAGAGAAGTCATTTGGGACTGAGTTGAGGATACTTAAGTATTTGAAAAGGACAGTCAATATGGGACTATGGTATCCTTCAGATGACAACTTAGAACTGACAGGTTATTCAGATGCAAATTATGGAGGTTGTAAGATTGATAGGAAATCAACCTCAGGGACATGTCAGTTTTTGGGTAGTAAGTTGATCTCATGGTTTCCAAGAAGCAGAATGCAGTTGCAACATCCACAACTGAGGCTGAGTATATGGCTGCAGGTAGTTGTTGTGCTCAGATTTTATGGTTGAGACAACAGTTGAGGGACTACCAAGTATTTGCTAATGAGGTTCCAATCTATTGTGATAACAATAGTGTTATAGCAATTACTCAGAACCCAGTGCTTCACACAAGGTGCAAGCATGTGTATATTAGACATCACTTCATTCGAGATCATGTGGAGAAGAAGGACATTAGGATGGAGAAAATTCACACTGACATGCAGAGAGCTGACATCTTGACTAAGCCTTTGGCTGAAGCAAGGGTTATGAACTGCCAGTGGAGTTAGGACTCTTAGATCCGGGAGAGCAGTCAGTATAGGTTTTAGGGGGAACTCAGGCAGACTCGACTCAGCGAGGTATCAGGGTGCTACAATGTCTCCCTGACAGGTATGAGTTCTATCCTGACCACTGTGAATTTCAAGCGTATCTCTGAGTCCTTCGTCCTGAAAGTCTTTATTAAATGCATTATGTTTTCATTAAAAGCGTGTCTTTTCATATTTAAACCCACGCGCAGCGGAGCATTTAATGCTTCAGTTACTTTTTCATATACGTGTCCATTTTATACGGAATATGACTGACTTGGGTAATTGATTGATACTGAGATTAATCCTGGCCCTTCATTTCGAAACCTTTCAAATTCAGGAATTAATCTCAACCCTACGTCTGAGTAACTGACTTGTTCTAATCAATTAAGAATGCCATTTGAGGTTTTTACGCAAACACAAAACACTTCTGCACACTGAGTATTCTCTTGCTCAAACACTTACAGCTTTTCGAAAATCTCTTTCAAAATCAATGGAATTCCTAAAATCCAACTGGACAATAGATAAGTTTGAGGATATTGTCAACAACAGACTGGTACACATGGAGCAAGTCATCTCCATGGAAGGTATATGTCTCAATGTTGAGGAGATCAAACCAGTTTTCAATTGGATCTCCAAAGATGGGTTGGAAACATATTTTACCTTGCGCCCCATCTCTGTGCTTCCGAAAGCAGTCGTGGAAGCCTACTTCAACCTATTTGTGAGAAAGTGGGAACTCTTTACCAGGGTAACTGTTCTGAAGCTGACGGGAGAGAAGGACGATGACGGCGAGCCCTTTTACAATACGGAGAAAGTGGAGATTGACTTGAGGAGGGTGGTCAAGGAGGTCTATAGGTTGCCATCCTCGGGCATCAACCCCAGGGTCTACAAGGAGAATTCTGAAGGAGAACTCCTGGGGAAGTGGACCAAGACGGGCTCATCCGAGTTCAGAGCTCGTCAGAACAAGAGCACCCTAAAGTCTGAGTACAGGGCTCTTGTGGACTTAGTGTCCAAAGTGGTGATGGGGTCCACAGGCTCACATGAGCAGCTGAGCCTGCCCAAGCTGAGGATCATGGGAGCCATTGTTGATGGCGTGGAAGCAAACTAGGAGCAGTTCTTCCTTGATCAGATCAGTCAGGCAGGGTTGGACAAACTGGAGAGCGATGATGGTAAGAAGCACATCTCCGTTGGTGCAATTCTTCCTTTTGGAACGAGGATGTCCATCCTGATTGCTCATGCTTGTCATGGGTACACCTTCGACATGGAGGACAGTCTTTCCTCCAAGAAGGTGATGTTTACTTCTCTGAGTGACACTTACTCAATGCTAGGGCTGACTGATCCCAATGCTAAGGCAAAGAGTCAGGCTAAAAAGCCAGCTGGGAAGGCCAAGAAGGTGGCAACCAGCCTCATTGAAAAGGTGGATGAGCTCTTTGAAAGGAGCAAGGAGGTTGCTGCTGAGAGAGAGGAGGCTCAGCCTGAAGAGGAGGAGGAGGAGGAGGAGGAGGAGGAGGAGGAGGAGGAGGAGGAGGAGGAGGAGGAGGAGGAGGAGGAGGAGGAGGAAGAAGAAGAAGAAGAAGAAGAAGAAGAAGAAGAAGAAGAAGAAGAAGAAGAAGAAGAAGAAGAAGAAGAAGAAGAAGAAGAAGAAGAAGAAGAAGAAGAAGAAGAAGAAGAAGAAGAAGAAGAAGAAGAAGAAGAAGAGAGAAGAAGAAGAAGAAGAAGAAGAAGAAGAAGAAGAAGAAGAAGAAGAAGAAGAAGAAGAAGAAGAAGAAGAAGAAGAAGAAGAAGAAGAAGAAGAAGAAGAAGAAGAAGAAGAAGAAGAAGAAGAAGAAGAAGAAGAAGAAGAAGAAGAAGAAGAAGAAGAAGAAAAAGAAGAAGAAGAAGGTAAGGGTGGTGCTATCAGGGAAGAGCACCAATCAAGGGGCTGAGTCAAATCCCAAGAGAGCTGAGTCTGAGGCTGAGGGAACTGACGATAACGTCAGGAAGGAGAAAGATCAGGGGGCGAGGCCGCTGAAACGTCTAAGGAAGGAACCTAAAAAATCCCCAGCAAAGGGCCTGCCTGAGATCAGTGAGAGGGAGGAGTCAAGCTCTCCTAGAGCCTCTGACTTGGAGGTAGTTAGAACCACAATCGAGACGGCTGAGATTTTGCAGCCTGAGATCGAACCCATCCAATCACCAAATCACCCTGAACTCTTTTCCAACCCTGACCCAACA